>PVKM010041756.1:0-13022 GCA_004027735.1 Carollia perspicillata | reverse complement strand
AGGGTGTGAACCAGCCTTCATGCAAGGTGAAAAGGCTAGGTCATGAGCACATGTGACAGAGAGAGGGCCCATGGACAGGCAAGTGAGAAAACAGTCATGTATCTCTAGGAGCTCCTGGATAAGGGGGCCAGTGAAGGTAGCGGTGTTGCATCGAGGGTGCTTAAGAATCATAGATTTTAAAGGGAATATCAAAATGTTAAAAACATTTAGCAAGTACAACCACCATGTGGTATATATGCATATGGAATAGATTATATCATATATGCAGATATCTATATGAATATATATATATTATATGTGCATATGAATATACCTCATATACATGATATAGGTATAGAAAGCAAGTTTGGTTAGAAACTAGTCAGTGCATCATAGTGACCCTTCCTATGAGCTCTTTGATGATAACAGTTTATTCTGGAACAGAGTCTAGCCTGCTCCCCGCACCTTGGCCTGACAAACCCATGTACTGATAATTTCTAGAGGCAGGTACACTCCTGATATCAAGGGTGAACCAGCGTCAAGGACAGTAGGCTCCCCTGCATCCCTGGTGGGCTGAAGGACTGGTCTGCACCTGATCTACCCATGTGCGGTTCTGCCACCGTGTGTGGAAGTGCCACGTGTTAAAGTGTGTAACCAATTGTCAGGTAGATGACAAATGGCTGGAAATTCAGGAGCACAGAAACTCGTTGGGGACAGTCTCCTACATTCCTCTTATTTCACACTCACCATGTGCAAAGGATTATGCCAGGCCCTGCCAGTCAGCAAATCCAGTCTTACCGAAGTCGGTGCGATGGTTATTAACGTATCCATTGTATAGTTAAGGACATTGAGCCGCAGAGAAATTAGGTAACTCCTCCAGGATCACACCACTACTAATAAGGTAGAACAGAAATTCAAAACTTGTTTTCTTTCCAAAGCCAAGGCCAACTTAAGGCCATGGATGCTGGGTCCAACTGAAGTGCATGTTCCACGGCACATTGCTAGACTGGGCGCTTAGGGACACTATCCCAAGGTAGGAAGGAGTATAGCTATTTGACTTGGGATCGCTGTACCAGATCTTATTAGTTTAATCCTACCTATTAAAACTGTGTAAATACTTAGGAAATAGCAATGTGGATATAACTGAGTGGCCAAATAATTCGTTGGAATGAATACAATTTTTAAATGAAGATTTGGGTGATGACAAAGAGTCATGAAACTCCTTGGAAACTAATTATCTTACGCAAAAACTAATTTAAATATTTTGTAAACATGTTTTAAAAGCCTGATCTGTTTATTTTCTTGATCATCTCAGATGGGCATCTCCCTACCTTAATAAGGTGTGGAATTTGTATCTTCACTGGTTCAGTAAACTAACACTGTAGCCGACATTCTACTGTGTAAATTCACAGTAACTTTAGTCAACTTTACCCAAATAAACCGCTCCCCCCAAAAAAAGCAAAAAACGATTGTTAAGCTGAAAGAGTTAACTTTCCCAAAGTGCATTTCTATACAACATTAACTATAGGCAGGGGAAATGCATTTATTCATGTTGGAAATATTTTTAAAACGCTACTGTGAGATCTTTCATTTTGATAAAGTCAAAACACCATCTTGTTAATAACCATGGTATTAATTTTTCAGCAAATTACAGTGAGACCATACTGTATGGCTGTGCCATTCAGATGACATTTATGAAATGCTCTCATTTAACATGGTGACATATATTACATGCATCTTTTACAAGTTATAGCTGGTAATCTCTGAGCGAACTAGACCTAAACCAGCAAAAATAAAGGGGGGTGGTGGTGATGTAACATGAAATTATACCCTTCTGAGAACTAGCATTATAATTATAGTACTTTCTCTTCCGACCCTTCAGATGTGTAACAATTGCTGGGGACAGCCTGTGGGGGGGACCTCTTTATATGCCTTCTGTCTTGACCACTCCAAAGCCTCAGAAAAAAGTGTTCTATTCCCACCAGCGCTTTGTCTGAGCATGCTTCAGAATGCCGTCTTCCTGCGTACTCCTTGGAGACCATGGTGGGGAAGTTCGGACAGCAGTTTCTCTCGGAGATGCCTTTTGGAGGGGGAGGGAAGCTGTGAAAATACACCAGCCTGACAAATGACAGGCATTGTAGGATGGGGAAGAAAAGACGTCTTGGTTTTCCACCAAGTGGAAGCTTTTCTTCTCCAATGAATATTTTCGACAGCTGAGCAAGATGATAAACAGCACTATCACAGAACACTTAAATGGAAACAAGTAGTATGATGTACGCTGTTCACCTGGCATTCTCCCATTCGTGACATTTATATGCAGCAGAAACGACTGCGATTCATTCATTTATTTCTGAAGGGGAATGAGTCCCTCACAAAGCAGCCTCTTACAGGAATGTGGACTTTTCTTCTCTAGAGAGGCAGGAGCTGGAGGAAAGAAGTCATTTTATCGACACTGGAAAGATGTAGTAATTCTCAGAGTCCACATCTCAGGGCTAAGCAGGCTCCTAGCAGAGAGAATGTGCTGTAGCCAGATGATAGATGGAAGATGATGGTCAGATAGACAGGCAGATGATAGATAGATGTGTGAGCGGTTTTCCTTAGAAGCACCAGTGAGGCTGCAAATGATTAGATATTTCATAAATGCACTTTTAAAAAAATATTAAGACCAGTTTATTTCTAGAATTTTCCCTCAGATGCTCAGTTGTCTAAAATACTCCACTATTGACTCAGTGCAGAAACATCGTATTTCTTTGATGCTCAGTGATGGACCTGTAAATAATTTGAAGAGACGCATGACAGAGGGAAAAAAAGAGTAAGACCAAGTTCTTGGGAATCGATTAATTTAGTGCAGTGGAGGGGCGGGTGGCAAGTACTCAGAGCACTGGTTTTTGAATGTTGGTGTCATAAGAGCCACCAATGGAAATATTTTAAATGAGGATTCCTTGACTCGACCTTTCGAGAAAGACTTTTAATTCTATAGGTCTGAATTATCTGGTTGTAGACAATCAAAGGATTTAAGTTTGAAATGTATTAAACATATGCTTGATGTAGATTTGTATATTCAGTTTTTTTCCCAGTGTTTAAAACCAGCATGCATGCTTGACTGAGGCAAACACTTTAAAAACAATGAATGCATTCATGCTTTTACTTGAATGCAGAATAATTTGGAGTGTGTAGTCTCTGAGAAGCTATTGAAGTCCTAACTAACTCTTTGAAAAGTGAGTAGAAATTATGATTTCTGTAACTCCTAGAACATTGGATGCTATCTTTGGACACATTTCAGTGACATAACAATTACTTTTAAATAATTTATTCTGTCAATAAATAAGCATTTCGTGGATGCTAACATGTACCAGACACTGTGGGGGGAAAGGGGAACGTAATAGTGAAGGAAAGAAACACTCAGGGACCAGTAAATCGAATTGAATCTTCCTGAAATGCATGGCTTAGTACTATTGTTCTTAAATCAAATTGTAAAGATTTAAAATTTTTTGTTGCCAATGACAAGGCCACCCTCACTTCAGGATTTTCATCTTTAAGTGCATCCTATTGTAACTGTCTATTCTACCCGTCCGATCTCTGGTTTCTCACCAGAAGGGGGCTTCCCACGGCAGGGTGCCCTGGCCAGTCGGTTTCGAGAGTTCGGTCCACAGCAGATCTCAGCCCCTCCCACTTTCCATTGCCCACTCCCACACTGGCACACTGCTCTTTGTGTTCTCCCATTTTCAGGTCTTTGAAAAGTCAGAGGTCCCTGACTGCTGTCTGTTTTCTCCTACATGGGTACCAGTACTATGCAGGACTTGTGGCCGTTGGTGGCTTGTTCTCACTTGCTTCTCTTTGGGGGTTTTGGGGGTAGCTCGTCTACTTGTTTTGTGTGGGTTACCTGACCTTAATCCCATAAACTGATTTTTCTAAACAATGCATCTGAATTTTTCACATAAACACAGATATAATGTATCGTAACGTGTTAACAACTTGAATCCTGCATGATATAGTAAGGATGATGCGTCATGACGGGGCATTCATTCCAGGAATGCAAGGCTGGTTTAACATCTGAAGATCAGTTCATGCAATACACTAACTAAATCTCATACAACAATCTCAATAGATGTTGAAAAACTTGAGAGAAACATTCAAAGCCCTTTCGTGATACACACCCCCTCTGCCTACCAGACACAGAAATAAATAACTCCCTCAATCTGGAAAGGGCATCTACAAAGAACCTTCAGCTAACATTATATTTAACAATCAACATGTTTGCCTTAAGGTCAGGATGTTTGCTTTTTACAAATTCTGTTCACACTTGTAATAGAAATCTGAAAAATATAGTGCAAAATGGGGCGGGGAAAGCATGAAGGTCAAGAAAGAAGAAGCCAAACTATTGCACTTTGCAGAAAGCCTGCTATTCTGTGGGCAGTGAAAGTTGTTGGGCAGGCATCCAGTCCCCCACGCCCTCACCATTACTCGCCTCCGCCCTGCACCGGACTCCCCAGAGTCATTCAACATTGGCTGGTAAGCTAAGTAAGAGTGTTGTGCCTGCTAAGCAGCCATAGCTGCCCACACATCTCTGAGCGTGATCGTTGCCATCCAGCCCTTCCTGTAGAAACCTGGGGGCCTTGGCTGCAGTAGGGAATCACAGGGGACTAGGGTGGCATATCGAGGTCACATTGTGGAACTGAGATTGGATGTCTGGATGTTGTTAGGTAGGTAATTGGGGGTGATTGAATATTACTGAGCATAAAAGTGAGACAGTGGTGTCCCACGCGGGGAAGAGGCAGGGGGAGAAGTCCATCTTAGCAGAGAAAGGTGCTTCCTGACAACTAAAAGCAAAATGACTTTTACCCGATTTTAATTTGTTTACAGAAAGTGCACTCCTGTTTTCTGGACCCAGAACGTTCCACTCCCTCCACCTAACTTTTAGAATGCCACAGAAATATCAGCATCAGAATTGGAATAGATGAAAATTACATTGATAATTTCTTCAATGTATTCAGAAAGAGGAGAGAATTCATTAGAAATGATTTTGTGCACCATTGTGGGTGACCTGGGCAGATCAGAGGGACGACATGGTGGACACTGAGAACCGTCACTCATGGAATTGACTTCCACAACTCACTGGGTGCGCACTGTGTAGTTGTACACAATTCGACATTTTTGAGTGACAATCTGAATGAGTTTCTCAACAGGGAAGAATAGCAGTTTAAGAATCTCCATGAAAGGAAAGTCTAGAGTCATCTGTATAAAAGAAAAGAATACTCTCAAGAGTGTACTTATTGATTAGAAGAATTTTGGGGGTGATTCCCCCCATTTTTATTTCTTCTCTGTTCAAACAAAACCGTCCCAATCAAATTTAATGTCCAGGGTTGATTGCCTGTTCTTAAACTTTTGAGTCTGCTTTTCAAATTCTGATTTTGCTTGGCAACATCAGTATTACCTCTGTGGCTTTTAGTGAGTTCTGTGAGGTGGAATCTAGTGAATGTTAGGTTGTCTCTACACCAGCCAGAGTGCTTAGGAAGAGGTATATTTCTGCTTTTTTCCAAATGTTGCTTTAAACTACTTCGAATACAGTGTCTATGACATGGAGAACCTCTGTGATCACCTATCTATTGACCTTCGAATCATGCTTCATACTTTTGTAAGTACAGAAGTGCTATTTTCACACATATAAAAGTGGTCATGTGTGGGTTATTCGATGTCTTGAATTCACCCTGGTAGCATTCCATCTCCTAATGTGGATGATAGTTAAGAAAGCTGACCAGAATGATTATTACAGAATCTTCCTCTCTTCGCTCGACACTAATATCCCTGCCAAATTCATTGTTTCAGACGTCACACAGTTGACTGTCATGCCCACCATTGCAGCGTAGCCTGGGACAGCAGACCTTGGCAGGATGGTCCAAACTGGAGGGGTCCTGAATGCGGTCACGAGACCACGGATAGCCCCTGTTAGCAGGCATCCGTGCAATTCAGAGAAATTCACAAAAGAGTAACTGGACGGCTTGGCTGATTCTTCCACTGCGCACCCAGCATCTCACAGGGGCATGTCACGGCCTTAACCTTCCTTGGGTCTAGGCCTTGTCCCATGGCTGTCAGATTTGTAACTCATCACAAGCAGAGTGAAATTAGCATCATGGTCATGAGTGCAGATTTGGGAGGTAGGCCACTTGCTAGCCTTCTGGTCATCAGTAAGTAACTTGATCTTTCTAAGGTTTGGTTTCTCCTTCCGTAACATGAAGAGTCGGGCATTTCACACATCATGAACGGACTGAAGCTCCTGCTATTGTGAAACAGACATCACTATGTGGTTTGTAAGGTGGCTCCTTCCGCCTTTTTTTTGTTTACGTTTTTCATGTGGAAAAATTTGCCCAAAGGGCTGATGACACATTGTTGCTTGGTCTGCTCTACAACAGGATCAGAGAACACTTGTAAACTGGACTTTATTCATTTGTTTGCAGGGGTCAGAGTCCTGGCTATCGGTCCATCTGATCTCTGTCATGTTTTGCTGCCAGTTTATGGAGATAAGTCTGGCTCCCTTTCTTGAAACAGAGTCGTTGGCTGGGTCTCGCCTGCTGGGCAATACAAGGCAGAGCTCGCGGTTGGCAGAAAAGAGTCCAAAGTGGAAGCAGCAGAAATTAGGGTCAGGGTGATCACGAGAATATCAGTGCGCATAGAATGCTTGTAAATTTAAGGAGCGCTTTTGCCCTTCAGCAGAAATCGAATTAGGGTTATAGGTAGGCTTACCTGTATTTGAAGGGGCCAGGCTGAAGTTCCAGGTGACGCATGCATTATGTTTAGATAGGACTGTAACAAAATACGTGTGTGGAAGATAAAGTTTGGGCACAGAACGCACTTTTATTTCTCTCTGCCTTTTTCGCTCTCCCATGGTTCTGTGTAACACATACGCACCATTACATGCCACCCCTTCCTTTTGCGGACGGAATCAAGCCCCTGTTTGGTGTCCGTGGGGCTGGGTGAGAGCCGGGGTGGGGAACACAGCCAGGTACCAGGAGGCATGTCGCAGTTCCTGCCTGTCTTCGGGGACCTACATGTACCCGTCCTATGGAGGTTCGTCGATATCTACAGCCCCATCTGGCGTGTGTGTAACACTTTATTTGTCAGAGTGTTAGACATTTCCGTATCAATTATTTTACCTACTTCAGTAACGACTCCAGTGAACCCTAGTCCCCCGATGAGGAAACATGTGGCAGTATGAGATTTGTAAAGATTACTCAGATATTTAAAAGCGCTTCTCCCCATCTCTGGAGCTGAATCCCAGCCTCATGTGGTCTTTTCGAACATCCCTGAGATGAAAGGTAAATCTGACTACGTCCTTTCGATGTGCTTTCCTGCGGCTGCGTGTACAGAGCGGGGTTCAATCCAAGTGAAAGGGAACCGGGGGAGACGTGCCAGGGACTCGCTCGGACGCTGGACGTCTGGAGCTCTTGTTGAAAGCCCTGAGTTACCATCGGATTTCTCCTAGTGGCTTCACGTTTTAGATCTGTTTCTCATGAGACGTTTCATTCTTAACGGTCTCTCTGTATCAAACCTAGTACTGTAACTATGTGTACAGTAGATAAGTATTATATATCTCATGTATTTTCATTCCCAAATAGCAGCTTGAAGAAGAAAAATACTCCTTTTTAGCTATTTTGCCTGACAGTGTTCTAAGCATGTAACTTTTTCACCTTTTTTTTAAAACCACAATATAAACTATGTAAATATACTTAATGTGATTAAGTCACATGACAAAGGAACCATGGATATGCGTAAATATTCCTAAAAGCAGGATTGTGTAAAAAAATGTGAAAAGTGTTAGTATTCGTGGGCAAAAATGGCTGCTGTTAACAAAGACCTTCATTTTAAACATTGTTCACACCTTGAAGAGATGCTATTATTATAAAAGATCTTTAAATTAAGCACCTTGTGTGTATAACATGGAACAAGTTAGGATGAACAGGACAGGAAACGAGAGGAACAGAACCATGAGTTCACGTCGCAAAGATGAAATTAACTGCTGTCTCTTTTCTATTTTTGGCCTCCACATGACCACAGTTTGATTTCTTTATATGGTGCTTACAGTTTAATTCCACGCTTCCCTTTTAGCCATGTACTGTTGACTTCCACGGGGTTTGTTTTCATTCAGTTCTACGTACGCACCCTGCTGAAGCTTTGCATGTTTTCCTGTCAGGAGAGAAAAAATATACCTTATTACCTTCTTGTCTGTTTAACATTTAAAGTTTTTTTTTTCTCTCTCCCTCCCTTTCTTGGACCTAATGAGCGAGTCATCTAAAAACAGACCCGTGTATCATTCTACAAAATGTTGTCTCTTGCCTAGATCGGAGGCCAGTGTCATTGTAAGAGACGCGTCACTGGCAGACCATGCAATGAGTGCCTGAGTGGGTTCTACAACCTCCAAGAGCTGGATCCCGACGGCTGCAGTCCCTGTACCTGCAATGCCTCTGGGACCATGGATGGAGATATTACCTGTCACCCAAAGTCAGGCCAGTGCAAGTGCAAAGCCAACGTCATTGGTATGTGTCATGCCGAAGTTTACGGTCATGTCTCTATTACGGTCTGGAGTGAAATCCTCTATTTGATTTCTCAACTGAAGAGTAAAGCAAATTTCCTGGCTTAAGGCAAGCTAGAAAAGAAAAAAAAATGGCAGAAATTAACTGTCTAAAAATGATGACGTTAATAATTCTATCAAACTTCAGCTGGAAGCTTAGTTGAACCGATCCTTTAGAAGTTTCTTTATTCTGTATTTGCTTTAACTGACATGGTCCCATACTAATAAGTCATAGAAAAATATAATTTGCTTACTGCATAGATGTTTCTTTTAGAAAATTAGCACTTTTTCAAAATGTTTTATACTTAATGAGTTCTAAGCAAATGATTTCCATGCTAGTTTCCTTAATAGACCAAAATAAATGGATTTTTTCAAAATATTCTGTGCTACAGGGTCCTTTGTGATAAATCTTTCCATATTTTCCTATTATATTTCTTTGAACTGTTCCTATGAAATGCAAAATAAGTCAACACAATTTCGCAGATCATGTATATTGCTAGGGTTAGTTATAAAGGGCCACATAATTTTAATTTTGTAATTCATTGCCAAGCTGATTATAATAAACAGCTACCTTCAGTGTTATTTATCATTTTTTTATACAAGACGTGCTTTTTTGTTTGTTACTCCCACAGGTATTTTTCAGAAATTAGATTTGATTATAGCAATTTATTACCTCCAACATTTTTGAGGGGAACCACGGCCACATAAGGACAAAATTTATCAAGTGCCCAAAATGTACTGTGTACATAATGCACTTTGAAATTTTGATATATGAGAATATTATGAGAGGAAAGTTTCCTGATGAAGTGAGTCTTGTATTGTAACTGAACACGTCTCAGTTTGTATAGGAAGTTTAAAAAAGACCTTTGCCTTTCTATTGTCATTCAAGGCCTCTATCGTTTTTTCTAACATTGACCTGAACCTAGAATAATGGAAACACGCCTGGCAGTCTCTCTCTCTCTCTCTCTCTGTCTCTCACACACACACACATACACACATACACACATACACAAATGCATACATAGAAACACATACTTATGAACATTTTATTCTACATAATATGTTTATTTTTATGATATAACACTGACACAAATGCTTTATCTTTGATAAACGTAGATATGCAAGCATCATTTTATTCAGCTTGATAAGCATCTTATTTTAATTTCGTAGAAAGGAATATGGGCATGCGTTGATGGTATTACATAAGATTTCTCTGGTTTAGAGAAAGATTACATCCAAAATGTTAACGCAGTTTGCCCTCACGCATTTCAAGCATACAAAACCCAACTTTTCAGAAAAGCTCTATGACCAGCCCGTGCAGGGGAGCGTCCTTTTGGGTGTTCTCTGAGCTGCCGCATGGCCCCTCAAACCCGTGAGTTCAAGCTGCATGCCATCCTTTGTTCTTTAGCATGAGACACACTTTGAACTCAGAAATGTGAAAACAAAAGTTAGAGAAAGGCTTTGAAGACAATGAAATAGTTATTTCTCCATCTCAATGGAAGTTTTCTGGTGATGGTTAGAGTTCAGCGTTCGAGGAAAAAAAAAGATCAAAATGGACTATTTACTTAGAATTTATCATCAGCTCCCTACCATTTTACCTTTTTTGCTGGTTGATCCAGATGGTTTTCTGCAGGAAACTAAAGTGTTTTCTGCACATTCTGTGTGTTTAATAAAGAGATAAATTCAGCGTGTATAAATATTTCTTCTTCTAATGAGATTAGCAAGTAACCATGTTCAATTTTACCTTGTTCATAAGAAAAAAAAAACCCTGAAAATACAAGTGTATGTTGTATATGCTTCAGAAAACAAATTGTTAGAGTTAACAAAACTGTTAAATCTTACTAATGATTCTATCAGCAGTAAAATACATTAGCGCCACTAATTTTATTAAAGTAGGTCATTCATCTAGAATAAAAAGGGAGAAGAGTGTGAATTAAATGCCAAGCGTGTTAACTCGCCTGCACTTGTTCACACCGAACGCGATGCCCTGTAGGCCTTCCCCGGTATCGTTAGGAATAGATTACCTGTCAGAAATATGTATGGCGTATTCAAATAAGCACCGCGCATATTTTTAAACCTGATATGATATGAATCCATGTAGACCAATTTTAATAGTTCAAAATGAGTCATAATTCTTGTTAACAATACAGTTATTTTTAAAATTTGCAGCGATAGTGGTCTTTTTTATTTTCCTTATTGAAATCAAATGGTATGCCTCAGGTGGGTCATCCATCACTGTTAAAGAACTTGCCTTCCATTGGAGTTCTTGAATTTTTATTCATCTACATACATGTACATTATGCGTTTTCTTCCCGTGTAGCTGCTGCTTTTCCGCCTGTGAGTTCCTGAGTGGGTTTTCGACTGTTATTTTAGTACTAATTTTTTATTGCTACTAAAGCTTGAAACACATGTTTCAATGGATTTAGCCGCACGGTTATTTAAATTCATGAATATGTGAAGGCTATCGAAGGGAAGTATTTTGCAGCTCAACATTTACTCTTCAAGAAAACATATTTTTTATTCCTTTGCCTTGTAATATATTCTTTTTGAAACTAACTTAAGTTGTCAGAGATTTAAGTTGAGGTGATAAAACATTTTTTCTCTGTGCGATGTATGTAGCTACTCCTTTAACCAGAAGTAATCTAAACAGCAGAATTTATTTAGTGTTTAAAGAGGTATGTTCTGAGTCATACAATATGACAAGCAGTGTGAATGCTTTATGAGCCAAGGAGAGCATAATTTATATTAATTGAAAGTGATAAAATATGGAGTATATAAAAGCATTGAAATAAAACTTGCTCTGGATACGTTTTATTTATATTAATTATTTAAATGTGATATTTAGGAATAAGCATATATCCTGTTATCACCAAAATAGTTATCAGCTTAACATTGTGTTGTATAGTTCTAGAGGGTTCTGATTTCTAGGGAAACAACTAGTGTGGTATATATGCAATTCTTCTATAGGGCTTTGAAAAATGTACCTCACTCTCTACTGTCCTTTTAAAATGGGCACACTTTGTTAAGGTTAAAATAAGTAAAAATAATAGTTTTAATATAGTTATTAGTTTTAAAATAATACATTTAACATTCATTCAAGAGAAGAGGTCTAGTATGAGCAATAGAGTCATATTTACATTAAGCATTTTTCTTTGCATTAAGTAATACACAAATAAAAGATAATAAAGCACATTACAAAAATAAAGTTGCATCATCACCAAATTAAGTATCACCATCACCTTTGACTACGTGATTAGCCCTCTCTGGCATCACCTGCGAGGACACGCTCAACTTTTGTATCTGCATGAAATGTTGGTCAGGACCATTGTTTGTGCTTCAGCCACCTGCAGAGTGGGGTAGCATCATTTTCGCCTCTTTTCAACTGCAGGGCTCCGATGCGATCGTTGCAATTTTGGATTTAAATTCCTCAGGAGTTTTAATGATGAAGGATGTGAGCCCTGCCGGTGTCACCCCTATGGCTCCGTGAACCAAGTCTGCGATCCTCTTTCGGGGCAGTGTGCGTGCAAAGGAGAAGCTAGAGGTCCTCAGTGTGACACCTGCAGAGAACACTTTTACGGCTTGGACATCACTGGTTGCAAGGCCTGCAACTGTGACACCGCAGGGTCCCTCCCTGGGACGGTCTGTGACGTGGGCACGGGGCAGTGCCACTGTAAGCCCCATGTTGGAGGCCGACAGTGTGATGGATGTTTGGAGGGGTACTTCCGCCTACAGCAAAATAATTCTTTCCTCTGCCTGCCCTGCGAGTGTGATAAGACGGGGACAGTAAATAGCTCTCTGCTGTGTGACAAATCCACGGGACAGTGTCCTTGCAAATTAGGAGTAACAGGTCTTCACTGCAATCACTGTGAGCCTCACAGGTACAATGTGACCACTGGCGATTTCCAGGGCTGCCAGCTGTGTGAGTGTGACTCCTCGGGGACATTACCTGAGACTGTTTGTGACCCAGGCAGCGGCCAGTGCCGATGTTTGCCTAATCGTCAAGGAAGAAGGTGCAATCAGTGTCAACCAGGTAAGAAAGACATGTGTTACCTTTCCAGAACCCTGTGACTTTGCTTTCCTTATCCCAGGCCAGGTGATTCCATTTGTTTCTCAGCTGAGGCTTCTAGAACATGTAATCTCCAGCAACAGTGTTGAATTTATATCGTTATGCAGTACAGACATAACTGCTCAATTTATTCAAGATGAGGGTGTATTTGTTTGACCCTTTAGATGAATGCCAGCCAATGACATGTCATAATTGAAACTTACTCGATATTGAATTTCTCAACTTGAACTAAATCCCCTTTTAACAACTGAAAAAAAAATTTCAGAACAGCAAGAGTACATTTTATTTTCCAGGATTAGGGGGCACTTGGTTTGACTGTTATGCAATGTCTGCTATTCAAATGAGGAACTGATTTTCTGAATAAAAAGGACCAAATATATTTTTTCTAAATTGGCTATATGTTCTGGCATC
>PVKM010041755.1:0-13024 GCA_004027735.1 Carollia perspicillata | reverse complement strand
ATAATAAGAAGTAAGAACACAATACAGTTAAAAACAGGAAAAAGATTTGAATAGATTCTTCACTAAGAAAGACATACAGATGGCAAATAAGTACATGAAAAGATGCTCTAAAATTGGTCATGAAGAAAATACAAATTAAAACCTCAATGAAATACCAGTACACACCTATTAATACAGTTAAAATTAAGAAAAACTTATATTACCAAATACTAGCTAGGATGTGAAAGACCTGAACTCTTATACACTGATGGTGGGAAAGTAAAGTGATGTAGCATTTTGGAAAACGATTCGGTAGTTTTAAAAAAGTTAAACATTCACCTAGCATATAACTTGGGTGTTCTACTCCTACATTATTATCCAAGAGGAGGGCATTAAGTCCATCCAAATACTTGCACACAAGCAGCTTTGTTAACAATGAAAAACTGGAAGTGATTTAAATACCTATCAACCACTGAATGCATCAACCAACTGCGATATATATCATATGTAGAGAGATATCATACATATCATATATAGTATATATGTATCATGTATGGGCACATAATATACACCATAGACATGTATGTGTGTATATATATGGAATGGAATCTTATCAATAAAGAGAAATAAACTATATATATGTATATAATACACATACATATATATGTATGTGTATGTATATGGGATGGAATCTTATTCATCAATCAAAAGAAATTATACACATGCAATACAACATGGATGAATTTTAAAATAATCATGTTGATGGAAAGAAGGCAGACAAGAAAAAAAGAGTACATACTGAGTGATTCCATTTATGTAAATCTCTAGAAAATGCAACTAAATGTACAGTGACAGAAAGCAGATCAGTGGTTACCTAGGAGCATCAGGTGGCAGGAGGAGTGGATTACCAAGTGGTGGGAAGAAACTTTTTTGAGGATGAGGGATGTATATTTTCTTTTGGTTGTGGTAATAATGCCAAGCATATGTACATGTGTCAAAAGTTATCAAATTTTACCCATTAAATATGTGCTACTTACTGTATGTCAGTTAAACCTTAAAAATGTTAGAAAGTTATCCAAAATAAAAAAAAAGTCTACCAGGATGTTAATAAGTTAGAATGATGCAGTGACTTCGCGGGACGGCAGGGACTTGGGGTGATCCCATGGAAGGAGCTTCTTGGGCAAATGGCAAAGTTCTATTTCCTGACTTGGGTGGTGATACTGAGTACCTGCTTTATATTCCTTCATTACATATTCAAGTTATATAATAAACTATATTTTATAACTATTAAGTCATACATTTGTTTTGTGTGGTTTTGTATATCTGTGTTTTATTTTACAATGAAAAGTTTTTTTAATCCTAAAAAAATAGGTAACAAAATAATGGCTTGAGAGGAAGAGACACACAGAATGTGACTCAGCTTATGATAGGCACATTTCCAACTCTATTCCCAGGGCTATACAATACTGAGGAAAAGGAAATTGAAATGATACGTGGTTAAATTGAAAATGAAGTCAAATAGACTTGTTGAAGGGCTGGAGCATTTAATGAACATTTCCTAAACGTTGGAGGGGAAGCAAACTAAATGCTATCTGAAGTTGGGCGTGTACCTGTGACCTTTAAGACTTGAGTGGGAGACAGACAGTGGGGAGGGTGGGGAGGCAGGGCGGAGCTCAGCAGATGCCATTGAAACCAAGAAAGAGATATTAATAAGAAAGAAAGGCAAGGGGCAAAAGATCAGCAGGTCACAGCTTATCCTAGATGCAATTCATTATGGGGCAGTCTATGATGGTGGTTTCTAGCACAGGCTATAGAGTCAGATTCTGTGGGCTCACGTTTTATTCTGAAGACACTCATACATGTACTTGCCTGTTGTCTGCCTCAGTTTCCTCATTTTAAGGTGGTGACTAACAATGGTGTCAAATGTGAGAATTAAATGACAGTGCCTGACACACAGTAAACATATTACCTCTTATTTCAACTCAGTTTTTAAATTTGTAAGTTTCAAATCTTAGTAGTTAACTAAAGAAACATGTTTCCCTTCCTTTCCTTATAAAAAAATCATTGTTTTATTCCAGCCTATTTCTAGGGCTTAGCATGATAAAAACCTACCAGGAGCTCATGCCAGGAAATCCATTTAGAATATGTTTTCATCTGGGGCTTCTTCAGACATTGGCACTTTGATAGACAGTGGGCAGGGGCAGGCTTTCAAATCATACATGGCTTTATAAACAGTTCTTCATGCTAAGGCAACAATTTTTGGTACTTAGATATTAAACAATAGTAACTTCATTTGTTACTGCTATTTTCAAATGATCCTCTTATATTCCAAATTCTTAGGAGAATGTCACAGAGACAAAGACAAGCCAGTACTGAGCCCTCATAGACAAGATGCGCCATTTTGAAACAATGACTGTTAAGGAAAGATATAAACCCACAAAACATCCAGCCCTGGCCAGGTAGTTCAGTTAGTTGGAGCATCATCCTGACATGCCAAGGTTGCGGGTTCAATCCCTGATCAGGGCACATACAAGAAGCAACCAATAAATGCATCAATAAGTGGAACAACAAATTGATGCCTCTCTCTCACATCAATAAACCAAAAATAAAAACCAACCAAAAACCATTTTCCAAAATGTCCAGCCAGTGACAGAATCCATACATAAGAGCTCATTCTCCAAATAGAGTGGCTTATAGACCATCTATCCTTCCTTCCCTCCTTCCTTCTTTTCTTCATCTTTTAGTTTTTGGTATGCCACTTAATTGGTCTTTTATTAATTCTGTTTAGTAATTCATGCAGTACATTTATTGAGACCCGCTAGAGCTAAGTCTTGGAAATACACAGATGAATGGAATGCCTGTTTCCTGCTTTTAAGAAGCCTGCCCCCACTGGGTGTTAGAGATTCCAGTTTGCACTATGGCCGTGTGTCATTCACAGATAGAGGAAGTGTCTATCTGTAGGCTTCTAACTTAAAGGCTTCTGTAGACAAGACAAGAACCTCAACTCCAGGATTCTGACTGCCTGATTGAGTGTGGTCATCGCAGTCTTGGGTGTCATCAGTCTACTGCTGCTTGGGCTATCTTGAGGATGTTCAGCAATTATCAACCTCATTTTACAAAGTGAGAGACTTGAAAAATACATGGAAGAAGAGGTGTGCAATTAATATAAAACTAAGAGTAAAAGTCACGTGGAAGCTAGAAGAGAGAGAAAATGGCCAATGTCATTTGTGTGGAGTCACTTGGTGCTAACCCATTAGCACGACTTGTGGTTAGGAGTCTAGAAGCTCAGCGGCCTCCCTAGATCACTTGCTGACTCTGTAACCTTAAGTAAGCTACCACCCACCTGGGTCTCCATTTCCTTATCTGTAACGTGGGACTGAAAATAGGGCTATCTCACAGGGCTTTTGTGAGGGTTGCAGGCGCCGCACACATTAAGTACTATTAATAATATTGTCCAGGAGAAAAGAGTGTGTGTGTCAACCAACCACAAACTGTCAGACTCTGCCTGCACTGGTATTACTACTATCAGCAGAATGGTTTATAAATGGGAAATATGCTTCTTTTACAAAAATATATACTGCTTTCCTTTCCAGACCCAATATATCCTAAATACCACTTCAGGGAGTCCATCTTGATTAGCAAGTTGAGTGTCAATGGCATTCTCCTGCTGCCTTCCCAGTGTCCAGGGGACGTGCAGTGGATGCCGGGGACCAGCTGACAAGCGAGACTTCACAACAGCCAAGGACAGCCTTGTCTTTGGGCAGAAGCGACCCAAGCTACAACTAAGGGGAGGTGATAGAGGGAAGGGGGGGGTGCCCCAGAAGGAACCAGGTGGTAGAGAAACCCAGCTGGGTGTGTTTGGGGGGTGATGGCTGAGAATGAGTGCAGACAGGGCGTCATATGTCCAGGGTTAGGAACAATCCCGCTGGAAAGAACTGAATTGTACCACATTGATTTTCACTGTGTACAGGAGGGCCAGTGCTGGGCCTGCCAATCTTTGGAGAATGAAGTGGTATTTGTTATGTGTGAATGTAGAGGTGCATGCCTTCTATTCCTCCTGGGGGGAGACAGTATTGAGCAACTACCAGGTAAGCAGGACCACACAGTAGTGAGACTTGTTGCTTCTTCTGGGCTCCACGCAAATACAAGTTGTTTTATTTTTTTTCAGGCAAAGAGAGAATAAGTGTATTATGTTCTAATTAGGCCTATAAAATATGTCATAATGAGCTATGCTTTGAATATTAGGCTTGAATGTCTCTGCAATAGGGGGTAGTCACAAATTTTTTAATAGTATTTTACACACTTATATCTAGGGATTCATACAAATGCATGCCAAAGGTAGGCACTTATCACATTTCAAATGCAATAAAATTTGTATTTTTGAGGTAAGAATTCACTTTTGCAGGAATATCTATTTGCATTAATGGTTTCAGAGACTCAGTTTTGATTTTTAGGAACTTGTTCATTGGTTCCTGAAATTCTGGCTATATTTGAGTTTTTATAGAAAGTGGGGTTTCCATAGGACTTTGGAAATGTTCATGGAGCATTATGGAGAACCACTTGATTTGGGAAATAGTAGAAAAATCTACTTCAATGGAGAAAGGCAGAAAAGTATAGTAAAAACAGTGTTTTATGTAAGCCAGAGATGCCTCCTTCTCATAGGAAGGTGCAAAACCAAGGTGAATACTCAGCTTCCATGGGATTAGCGATGAGGCATGTGTCTCAGGCTCATCTCTGTAAACCCTTGTCAAATCAGCAGGCAGCTGCTACAGGGTGCTGCTCAGGGATTATTGCTTGTGAGCCTCCCACAGCCCAGCGCTGGTCTCAGAGCTGAGGAGGGCATGCGAGAAGCATAAGGCATGGCCTCCATCTGAAGGGATATGCACCGCTTTGTTTTAACTAAGCCTTTGAAATTGTACCGATCCTTGAACTCAGCTGTGGGCAATGTGAATCTGATTACCAGGAAGGGCACAATTTTAAACAGCCAGTTCAGGAGCATATGCTGACTACATTTAGGGATATAAAGAACCACTAAGATTGGTTGGCCTATTTGTTAATTCTCTTCCCTGGACCTCTTTGCCCTTCATGTATGACCCCTCTTCCCTGACCCCCACCCTCTGTCTCCCACAGAGATAGTGGCATTTAACTTCAAATAAAGCAAGTGTAGGTTTTGGATGCCTGCCTGTGCTTCCCATGGATGTTGCCGAAAGCTCTGCACAAAGAAGGAAACTTGTGCAGGGCCTCGTTTGGGAGAGATGAAGTATTTTAATGGCAGTGTTTATGTTCTCAGCCTGTAGAAAACTCAAAAGAAGCAAGATTTTACATCAAGCTTTGAAATGAAAAATATCACCCACTCAACGGAGACACAGATTTCATCCCTACTGCCCTCTGGCCCTCTCAACGTTATTAGTGTCCCTCTAGATTTTCCTGCACTCCTTGGGATTTCTGAGTCACCACAGAGGGAGACCCAACATGATGTCTGGCCAAGTTTTTGAAGGTTTAGCATTCTCGAGAAAAGCAGACTTAAAGGTTTCTTTTCAGAGTTCCCTCGGCTCCTCAGACAGTCTGGAGGAGACACTGTCCTGGGACCGTAGAGGAGACACCAGGCCTGGAGCCGGCAGGGAGAGTTCAAAAGGGCGTTGCAGGCCATGGGTGGTGGCTTTGAACCTGGCCAGGCCCTGCCTCTCACAGACTGAGGCAGAGCCCCGGACTCCAGGCTCAGGCTTAACCTTCCCTGTTTTGCCCTTTGAGGGATCCAAGCCTGCAGTTCCCAATCCTTTTTTCTCTTCTGAAAGATGGGAACTTACACAGACAAAGCAAATTTTTCAATGTCAGTGTAAGGGCAGTTTTAACAAATGTCCCTGGGTTCCTCCTCGTGGGCCAACGTGCGTACATGCATGCTCTTCCAAGATTAAGTGCTTTAAAATCAGATTTATAAAAGCCAGGAGAACAGCTCACTTCTAAAAATTGACAGGGTTAAAATAGATGTTCTTCACTGGAAAAGTCACCAATATACACTCAAACAACACACATACCATTTAAATTAGCTGCCTTGGCTGGACTTATTTTATATCAATTTAGTCTGTGCTCTCCAAAAATTCAGTCCATGTTACACTCGCCTAATAAAAACAATTTTAATAAATTTTAATAAATAGACTATATGCATGTGAATCATGAACATACAAGAGTACAAACATTTGTAAGAAACTTTTTGGAAACCTATTATCTCAAGTCTATCACATAGAATATATCTTTCTTCCTTCTACTCCTAACCTTGACCTTTATTCCAATATCCAATCTGCCATGTTTCAGAGCTAAGTGTCCCTGGAGCCATCACACATAGAAGAGCTTAGCTCTTCCTTCTTTGACACAGTTTTCAGATGCTACACTTCGGACAAACTAGGGTCTGCCTGTGTGGTACACGGCTCCCGGGATAGGGCGAGATCATG
Organism: Carollia perspicillata; assembly: GCA_004027735.1. Classification (NCBI taxonomy): domain Eukaryota; kingdom Metazoa; phylum Chordata; class Mammalia; order Chiroptera; family Phyllostomidae; genus Carollia; species Carollia perspicillata. Next base: position 6,596 of record PVKM010041755.1, on the reverse strand, counting down.
GCTAGGCGCATCCAACAAGAGTCGTTCCCCCTCATTCATGGGGGATACGTTTCAAGACCCCCAATAAATGCCTGAAACCATAGATAATACCAAACTGTATGTTTTTTCCCATATATAAATACATACGGTAAAGTTCAATTTAGAAATTAGGCACAGTAAGAGGTGAACGACAATAAGCAACAATAACTAAGAACTCTACCAATATAATAGAAGTTATGTAAATGTGGTCTTTCTCTGTTAATGCCTTTTCCAACTTAACTAAGCTCTTATCATGCACTGTGGCCATAGCTTTGACATGCAACAGCAAAACTAGCACAATTTTTTTTCCCTTCTTTACAATTTCAAGGATAGAAGATTCGTTTTTACTGCAGATATTAGCAACCTCAGCATATGATCTTTTTCTTTTCCTAGTAAGTTGAGCACTTCACTTTCACTTAAAGGAAGCTCATTATGGTTTCCGTTCGGCATTTCTGAATTCTAGCATCACTCCTCCTGTGCTTTGGGGCCATTGTTAAGTAAAATACAGGTGACTTAAACACAAGCACTGCACCTGGTACCATGACAGTCGACCTGATAACTGAGCTGGCTACTCAGTGACTAACAGGCAGGGAGCTTACACAGCACAGAGAAGCTGAACAAAGGGATGATTCACATTGGGGACAGGGCAGAGTGGGATGGTGTGAGATTTACACTGTTTAGAATGATGTGCACCTTAAAATGTGTAAATTCTTTACTTCTGGAATTTTCTATTTAATATTTTCAGACTACTGTCAACCATGGGTAACTAACTGAAACCGCAGAATGTGAAACCATGGATAGGGGAGGATTATTGTAGGTACTCTCATGTGTTATAAAAGAGCCATGTCCAAGATCAACAGAGATACATATAAGGGAACAGTGAGTTCTCATGGAACGGGAATGGGAAAAGTCAGGCAAACTTCATGGAGGAGGTAATACTTGAGCTGTGTTTTGAAGGATGAATAGGAGTTTTCTAAAAGGACAAATGGGGAAAGATGGGGAGCATTCTAGGAGATTACAGCATCTATGGAAGTCTGAACCATGTTGAGTATGGTAACCTGGGCAACGGGTGCAGATAAATCTGAAAAGACGGGGCTGCTGTAGCATGAAAACCAGTGTTGGACTAAGGTCTTCTGCTGTGGGTATGGGGATATTCAGAAGCAGGGTCATATGATGAAATCAGAGACAAGGAGTGATATAAACAATGTTATGGCTAAAAGTAGCTGAGATCATATTCAACAGCCTCTTAGTTGACAAAAGTGACTCATTCTGAGGCACACTGACTTATCCCTAAGACCCTTCAGTTGTTCAGTGGAAGGACAGGGCCAAACCAATTCTTATGCCTCCAAGTCCAATACTCTTCCCCTAACCCCCTCCATCACACTGCCTCCCAGCCACTACTCATGCCCAACAATGGCTTGGCTTTCTCAAGAAGTGGGTTCCTAGTCTCTGGATGTGTCCAAGCACAAGCTGAATGTCACCTGTCAAGGATGCTGATGGGGAATGTCTGTGATGGGCAGGGTGTTGGAATGGATAATCTCTCAGGTTGCTTTTAAATCTACGTTGCTGCAATTTGAATTTTGGAAAGAAGCTGAGGGTTGTGTTGGACAGAGCTCTAATATTCAGTAAAGAGAAGACTAGGAACACAGGACTAGTGGATGGTATAAGAAGTAGGTGAAGGAAACTTCTTAGCAGTTTCCAAGTTTCTTAACAGGCCCCATCACGGTTACTATCAGTAGTATTACGGTGGTATATCACTCCCACACCTCACATTTGGCAGGAGCCAGGGGTGTGTTGGGTGGGGAGAACACTGTCTTTTGGTTTTGGTCCCAGCCCTGCCAACCAGAATCTGTGATAGTCCTACAGAAAGGGATTGCGTCCATATGGGTGTGCCCTGAGTGATGGCAGAGTGCCACCTGGAAATCGTCACAGAACAGATTATAAAAACACTCAAAGCATTTTCATTCATTTTGGCCTATGCCAAGAAGAGACTCACCCTCCTCTCCTCGCCCTCACCCACCACACTGAAAAAATCCACATACCCATTAGTAATTCATCCATTTATTTGGCTCACAATCATAGGAAAAGGGCTGAATTGCTTACCTCACTGGTAGCATATCCAGATCCTGAATCTACACTGAAAAGAATGTACAGTACAGGATTTCCCTCATTACCAGTGAACTGTAGATGACAAATTCATTAATTAAAAGCCATTTTTTGGCTCCTGGTATGTCTGTTCTTTGGGAAAGAGATTAAGATCTGTGGGACACAGTAAACTGACCTGCAAAACCGGAACCCACTTCCTCAGTGTAAGCTGGCTCTGAACCTCACGTCCGTGGAACTGTGACTGAGTTAATTTGAGACAAAACTGTCCAATTGGTGCTCCTGTGACATGATGTCTTCACTTGGAGGTCACGCTAGGCCCCCAAGTAGCCCTTCTCACTCGCATTACCTTGAGCTCTCTTTGGATGAAACTTCTAGTATGTTCCTATCCTTGCATCATTTTCTCTACTAAAATGTGGCCACCCCTAAACTCATGTCCTCAGGGCCATGCTCTGATGCCTCTGGACATGGCTACTAGCTATTTAGATCAACTATCTCCTCCATCTACAACCTCATCACCGCTTCTATTTATTGGATACTTTCTTTTTAAAATCTGTTTTATTTTCAATTACCGTTGACATTCAGCATTATTTTGCATTAGTTTCAGGTATACAGCACAGTGGTTAATCATATACTCAGGAAACAATCCCCCCAGTAGTTCCAGTACCCACCTGGCATCACACATATTTATTACACTATTATTGATACAGTCCCTATGCTGTGCTTTTCATCTCTGTGACTATGTACTAAATACCAGTGAATATTTTCTATCTGCCAAACATCGTGCTGTGTGTTTTACATACATCATTTATTCATCACTTTTTATCCTCATTTTTTCAGATGATTAAAGTAATTTACCCAAGTCAAAGCTATTAAGTGCTGGAGAAGGGATTCAAACAAGCTTTTTCTGACTCCCAAGCCTGTTCGCCACCATACTGTAACAGAGGACCTGGATGGGAGCCTGCCTACTGTGAAGAGTAGTCTTCTTTCTAATTTATATTAGAAGTTGTACATTGGACAGTGTATATATACCTGTTCTAAATGAGGGGAAGTTATCAGATGCAGAAGTGAGGCTGGATAGGACAGAAAATCCGAGCCTGCCTGTACCAAGCGAAGGGTAATGAGAAGACACAATAGAGAAAGTATTTATAGGTGCTGGAGGACAGCAGAGATGTGGGACCCAAAAAGCATGTTAGAGAGAGAGGGGAATTTGGTTCGAGGTGGTGTAGCTTGATTCAGGCCACAGGGGTTGTTCTGAGAAGCCTGGAAGGAATTTTTTTGCCTGATACATGGAGGTCCGTTAGAAAGGGCTGCGAGGAAAGATTCTAAGGGGGATAGTTTGATCCAGAGGAAAAAAACTATAAAATATTCCTAAGGGCTAAAGTAGAGAGAGATGGTTGTAGCCTAGAGAACATATATTTATAAAAATACATTTTATATTATCATGTAATAACATAGAAATAAATTACCTGTAGGGAAATGATAGAAAGAATTGGTCTTCTATTAAATCACATTCTAATCTAGAATCTAATCTAGATTAGATTAGGTTCTAATCTAGAGTAAGTAACAAGGGTTAGTCACTCACTCCTCTATTAATTCATTCACGAATACAAGGTGGGTTTGGTTGTTTTTATGGAAAATACAATAATTAATAAGAACACAAGGATAAACTCTGTTTTGTGTACTCACAACTGTAAACCTACTCTGACTCACCCTGTATTTATGGAGCACTTCCAGTTCACAAAGTGCTGTATTTATGAGAAGATATATAGTAAACATATCCCCTAAAGGGAAAATCTGTGGTATCTCTCTCTTTCTGTCTATAGAACTGCTAACACCAACGTCTGTGGGAATATCAGAGAATGGCATGGATGTGAATTTGGGACTGAGCTCTGAGGCTGTGGGGCTCGCCTGCAGGGACAGGGAGAGGCAAAGCCCTGTGAGAGGCCTGGTCACCCCTGACCTTCCTGTGAGAAGGCCTGTGAGTTGAATTCCTTTCTCTTAGATTCTGGACTTCTGTATCTGGCACTGAGTTAACAGGAAAACCTTGCCCAGGCTGTCACAGCCCCATGGCCTAGCATGCATCCTAATCTCTGTTCCGGAGCGGTCCCCATGGCCTCCACTCCGAGAACACCAGGGCCTGCCCAGCTCCTTTGGGCGTGGCACCCGTACGGCACCATGCTTCCGTCTAGGAAAACGAGCTTTTCAGGCATCTCCTGGTTAGTGTGTGATTGGACTTGAAAAAAAAAAAAGTCCGTCACCTACTTCATAGGTATTCAAACCTTTTGAATGCAGCATGGCCTAAAAGAGTCAGATGTGGCTTCAAACCTTACTCTACCTACCCCTTACTCCATGTGTCACGCATGGATCCATATGGCTCTCAACCTCCATTTCCTCCTAAGTGAAAAGAAGATGATATCATCTACCTCACAAGGTTCTCGAGAAAATGAAATGACAAAAAACAAATAGAGAATACCAATTAACGTTATCTGGCATACAACGGGTACTCCATAGAGTCTAGAGATTGTGCCTAAATTCCATGATTACATACTGAAACAATTAATTTTATCTATTAAAACAACGTAATGATGGATTTCCAGCTCTGAGGTTAAATATATATCAAAATCTTTGCGTAAAGGATGGCATTTTTATGTTTTAAGTTTAATAATGTGTAATGCTCAATAAATATTAAGGATGATATTGTGAAGCGACTTCAAAAATCAATTTGCCTCTACATGCATTTGAGTCTCAAGTTATCTCACAATATTTATAGTTATTATGAAATACATTTTCAATGAATCTTTAAACTACACTTGCCTTTCTTATCTTTCCCTATAAACAAAACTCATAATGAAACAAGCCTTTTAGAGAATGGAATAAAAGAGCATTACAAAGTGACAAAGCCTTACTATGCTCCCTTGGGAGGGAACCCCTAGAGCGCTAGTCCTCTGCAGGGGCAGGACGAGGACGGGAGACGGGGAGAGCACGACACTGCTCTGCTGAGGTGGATCCCAGCTGTCTGACAAAGGGAGGTGCTGCAGGTGACACTGTAATTCACACAAATCAAGCGCGTATGGTTTTAACTGGAAAGAATCTCAGTTTAACGTGAGGACGAAGCAGAGATGCTGGCGTATCCCTACAGAGGAGCACAGGAATCTGGGGGACTCGCTGGTAAAACTTCCAGTTGGAGAAATGCTGTTGCTTGGATGCCAGAGACAGAGTCTCCGGAAAGCACTGCGGGTAAAACATACTCCATGAAAGTGTGTGTTCTAAAATTTTTTCCATATGAAGAAGTGCAATCATTTTTCCTACGTAGCCATGTTCTCATGTATAAGTGCCTTAAGAATGAGAAAAGAACTTCTGAGAAGTAGGTTTAGGTTCAAGCTTAACTTTTGTGAACACTTAGACTTCAATTCATTCTTTGGTTAAAAGAGTGATGAAAAAAAGGCATTAATTAGATAGTATTCCAAACATGATGTGGCACAGTTTCCCTCCTTGGTAATTCCTACTGAGCTGAGCTGCACTTCTCAGGAAGGGCAAAGCTCAAGGGTAAAACAACAACAATAAAATCTGACTAGATTCTGACTTTCAAAACAGATTTTTAAAGTTATGAGGAAAATGATAGGCATGAGTGTTCTGGATTTCAATTTTAAGGACTAAAGCATCTGAAGGAGAAAAGAGAAGTCTTTTCTTGGTCTCCCACAGCTATGCAATGAATACCAGACCCAATCTTGGGACATTGAGGCCAAAGAATTTTCCAATGTGCGCCTGAGCTAAGCAGATGTTAGACCTGGGGTAGGGGCCCATGATTTTCCTCAGAGGGAGGTAGTAAGAAACCCCTCCTGGCCAGGGGAATATTTTTCTGAAGAAATTTACAGGGGATGAGACTATGGTTAATTTGCTGCTTGGGTCCCTTTTCAGGTACCCAGCACACACTACTTCCTGTGAGTCACGAGGGAGGGGAAGACAGGCATGAAAGAGACGGAAACCTCAGAGAGGCTGAGGGGGAATCCAAAATCAGAAAGGCCTCACATAGCAGTTTGGTACTTGGAAGTAAGTCACTGATCCTCAAGCCAAAGGAGGAAGCCAGAGCAGAAGAGCAAAGGGAATCAGTGTGTGTAGACTCTCCATGGGGTCTGTAGTGTCCACAGCCTCAGGGTGGCACAAAGGAGAGTCAGAAGTTTCCAGGTGCTCCAGCGAACCTGGGGTGAGAAGGTCAAAGATTCTGGAGATCCTGAGGTCATGATGAGGAAGGCAAAGGACGTGCAGAGTTTGAGGCTGGGAGGCAGAGGAGGTTTGCAGCAGCGACAGGGAGGCTGATGTCCAGAAAGCAAACACAGAAGGAACAGTCATGTTGATGGAAGGAAGCCAGGTGAGACCAGGAGCCTTTTTCCTGCAACCTCAATGTTATTGTTACAGTCTCCTCCTGCCTTGCAGGAAGAAGGAAAGGCTGGATGAGTGGGGTCCTCTGTGAC
>PVKM010041754.1:0-13024 GCA_004027735.1 Carollia perspicillata | reverse complement strand
AAAATATAATCAGAGACCCTGAAATTAAGAACAGACTAACAGTAACCGAAGAGGAGGTGGGGGGTAGTGGGGGGAAAAGCAGGGAGAGGTTTTCAGGAACATCTATAAAGGACACATGGAGAAAACCAAAAAGGGGTGTGATCAGGGGTGGGAGGTGGGGATGGCTGGGGTGGGGGGAGTGGGGGGGGGGAATGGAGACAACTGTACTTGAACAATAAAAAAAGTTTAAAAAAGTATAATCCAAGTGGATATATTAGAAATAAAAAGTAAATGTTTAAATTAAAAAATAACAATATATGCACATGCAAGAAAAAAACACAGGTTGAGAATTTCCAAAATAAGTGACAATTTTTTCTACCAAGAGCCCTATGATCCAAACCACTCATTTATTAAGTCCCTAGACTAGGGGGTCAGATCACTGAGGGATTTCACTTGTGTCCTCATTTAATTTAGCAAGAATGGTACATGAGTAGGCTCATCACAGCATTCTGTTTGAATAACAGCACAGGTGTCTCCTTGTGAGGCAGTAATAGTGTCCCCAGTCATCCATTCTGAAGGATGGCTTTTCTCATTAGAGACATTTCAGTGTTCAGTAAAGACAGGATTTACTGGCTATTGTTTATGGCTTATTGGCTCACAAAGGTTTTAGGAGAAGTGAAATATTAGATGTGAAAACATTTTAAATGTCAATCCCACAAGTCTGTGGACCCTGTGTATTATTTGCTGTCTCCTGGAAACACAATGCTTCGTAGGAGCTGTCCACAGTTACTCATTGAGACTGTCACCACATGAACACTAAACCTCAAACTTTAGAAAAATCAGACAAAGCTGCTAAGCTAGGTATCTAAGCCTCCGAGTGCCTTCGGATCCACCCATGTACTATTGCTTAATGAGCAGTGTTTGAGAGCCATTCGTTAGAGCCTGCTCGATCTGTTCTTCTCCTGGCCTCTGTACCCAGTAACAGGACTGATGACTCTCTCAAGAGCAAGTAGTAGTATCTGCCTGCCAAGAGGACAACTGAGTGAGTGACCTTGGAAATCAGTGTGTCTGCCAGCAGAGTGCCACCCTCTAGGGAGCAAGCTCACTGTGCGTATAAATGTCTCTTACCCTATCTTTCAGGCCAGTTAAGGTAATTTAATATTGCCATATCCAGGAGTTGACAAGGACTTGGCGAAGGGAACTAAGAGAGACCTGTCATCAAGAAGGACCTGTAGCTATTTGGCAGAGGGGTAAGCAGAGACCCAGAAAGGCATCATTTGCCTGAGGCCATATTGCTATTAAGTGGTAGATGAGTTTGACCTCAGAGAGCTCAGGCTTTTTTCAGAATTCCCAAACTGTCTCCCACTATGCATCTCAGTGAACAGATGTAGTAAATAGGCAATTAAACAGAACAGAGACTATCTGTTCCTCGGGTCAGTGATCCATAAAAATAAAACCTATGTGTGCAAGTAAACATTAACATTGCTAAAAAGTAGACTCTAGCAACAACTGGGGCTGAGCTTCATTCAGCACAGCAAGCAACTCAGCAACCTATTTAGAGACAAAAACCGGCCCCTGTGTTACAAAGAACTTTATTTAAGAGGAGTAGCGCCTTGCAGCACTGCTCCTGATGTGTGTGCGTGAGTTGAATGGTGAAAACTCCCAGGACCCATTGTTGTTACCTCTTTCATTTGTATCTTCCTTTGGGAAGTTGACTCTTCAGGTGGCAGATGGTCATCACGAAGCAGCTACACCCAGATCCCCTCCTTATTGCATTTAATGCAACCTTTGCTTGGGGAGAATGACAATGCATGAAATACTTTAGGGCCTTAACGCTTGTTCTTTTTGCCTGGAACACTGTTCTCCTAGATATTTTCATGGTTTTCTTATTATTCAATTGTCTCTTCCTAGCAGCAGTGATATGAGATCATCCTATTTAAAAGTCCCCTGTCACACTCTGCCCCCTTACTTTGCTTTATTTTTCTGTATAGCATCCATACCATAAAACATTATTTTATGTATATATGTGTATATTTATCTCCTTCTGCTGTTGTATAAGCTGTCTGCAAGCAGAGACTGTTGGTTTTATTCACGGCTGTGTCACTTGTGCCTGGAAACAGTGCCTGACAAGTCTTCAATAAATACTAGTGGAAAAAGTAAAAGTAAAGCTGGCAGCACCTGTGACTACACTCATGAGAAAGTAAAGATGTCATACAGACCGAAGGAGAGCAAGTGCCGAAAAACAGAAACCACAAAATTGTACTTGGATTACTATGACTGTGTGTGAAGGAAATTTTCGCTCTGTTTAGTGTCACCATGTAAAAATACTTGAGGAGCTAACCCCCCTTCACCCTACCGCTTTTCAGTGGGCAGAATGTTGACATTCGTATTATAAGAGAAGCATGCAGGCAGGATGTGAGAGCCGATTGTCGTCTTGGAGAATACAACCTGCTGCAACAGTTTCTGCTCACAGCAGTTTCTGAGGGTTAAAGAGCTGAAGGAACACCAATTTTGAAACAAACGAGCGGCTGTTACGGTGTGGTGGGAAAACCACTGGAGAAAAAGGACAGATTTCTGTGAATTCCAGCGTCTGCCACAAACTCAGAACTCTGCAATCCCACCCTGCACTCGGGTCTCCTCTTATGCTGTTTGTTTCCCTGCTTCAAAGGTCTCTGCTTCCTCTTCTCTACCAAATGCAGTTGGAAAAGCGTCCCTTATACACCTTGCCCACATTTAACCCCTACAGGATGTTTTCGAAGTTTTATTATGACACTGAGTTCTTCATATCTTCACTCATTCATTCATCGCACAATTTACACAGTTTTAAGCACTATTCTAGGCACCAAGTACCTAGGTTTATCGTAAAGCTAACAAAGATTAGGCTTCACAGCTCCTCACATGTGTCAGGTTGGTCTGCTCTGCAGACCAGAGAACCTCACCCGGGTGCGCAAACCCCAATAAAGCTCTTTACTGCCTGATTTTGTGGCTGATTGGCATTTATTTCTCAGAGCAGCCTAAGAAAACATTTCAACATGCATCCCTCCTAAAATTCTGGGAGGGGTTGTAACAACATATAGTCATATGTGCTGCCAGATTTGTACCAGTCAGATACTTTAACCTCACTCAGTGAAAATCACTCTCTCTCTCCACTCTCACCTCCTCTCAGAAGACATTGGAGTCACAGTAGGCATTCGGGAAGGCAAAGCGGGATATGTTTAGTTTGGGTATAGTGGGGTATTTTTATGTGATGCATGGTCATTTCTTTACACAGTTCAGCTACTATTAGCCTTCCTGAAGTAGGAATGGCTTCCAGGAGTACCCTTGTCAGGCACTGTGCCAACTCACCAGCCACTGTAACAGGGTGCTGTGGGGCTGGATGTGGTCCAACAACATGCACATATCCTGCAGTGCCCAGCACCAGAAGAATGCATGTAGAAGAGATACACGGTTTAAACATACTAACTGGAAACTAGTCTGTCCAAAGTCGAATGTGAGACATTGTAACCCGATAATTTGGTCCTTATCAGCAGCAAATCAAAAGAAAAACCTCCTCCTATCCAAAATATATCCAATAATGCAACACTTGAAGTTAGAAATGCATTAGACATTTATTTTCTTTTTTAAAAAGAAATTATACAAGGACTCCTGGCCAAGATGGAGGCGTAGGTAGACACACTGTGCTTCCTCGCACAAACAACATAAAGACAACAATTTGGAAACAAAATAACAACCAGAGCTGACAGAAAATTGAATTGCATGGAAGTCAGACAGCCAAGAAGTTGAAATAGACACACTCATCCAGACCAGTAGGCGGGGCGGTCTGGCGGCCAAGTGGAGAAGGGTCCAGGCACAAGAAGCAGTGACGCCAGGCAGGGAAGGCACCCCAGGTGCCCCAGACAGCAGCAGGGGGAGGCTGGCAGACGCAGGTGGCAAGGGGCAGATCTAGCAAGGCAGCAATTGTGAAGCAAGGCACTACACGCACCACAGCTGGCTGACCAGGCAGCAGTCCCACATTCATGCACAGATAAAGCAGATGAAACCGGGAAGCAAGACAGACCAAGCAACCCAGGGTGCCAGCACCGGGAAATAAAGCCCCAAAACACCAACTGAAAATACCTGTGGGTGTTGAAGCCCAGGGAGAGACTCCCAGCCTCACAGAAGAGTTTGTAGGGGAGACCCACAGTATCCTAGAACTACACAAGCCCCTGCAACATGGGAATCAGTGCCAGAAAGGCTCAGTTTGCTTAGGGGAAGCAGTGGAAGGGACTGAGGTCCAACAGAGAGCAGAGCAAGTGCCATTGTTCCCTCTCAGACCCCGCCCCCCCATACATCACAACCCAGCAACTGTGTTGCCCCTGGTGAACACCTCACACGTAACAGGCACAAGACAAAAAAATGGCACAAACGGAAGAACAGATCAAAGCTCCGTAGCAAATACAACTAAGTGATCAAGACACAGTCAACCTATCAGATGCACAGTTCAAAGCACTGGTGATCAGGAGGCTCACAGGATTTGTTGAATTTGGTCACAAATGGGATGAAAAAGTGAAGGCTATGCTAAGTTAAATGAAGGAAAATGCACAGGGAACCAATAGTGATGGGAAGAAAACTGGGACTCAAATCAATGGAGTGGACCAGAAGGAAGAAAGAAACAACCAAACAGAAAAGAATGAAGAAACAAGAATTCAGAAAAATGAGGAGAATCTGAGGTACCTCCAGGACATCTTTAAACGTTCCAACATCCGAATTATTGGAGTACCAGAAGGGGAACAGGAAGAGCAACAAGTGGAAAAGTTATTTGAACAAATAATAAAGGAGAACTTCCCCAATCTAGCAAAGGAAACAGACTTCCAGGAAGTCCAGGAAGCTCAGAGAGTCCCAGAGAAGGTGGACCCAAGGAGGAACACACCAAGGCACATCATAATTACATTACCCAAGATAAAAAAAGAGGGAGAAATTCCTAGAAGCAGCAAGAGATAAGGAGACAGTAACCTACAAAGGAGTTCCCATCGGACTGTCAGCTGATTTCTCAAAAGAAACCTTACAGGCAAGAAGGGGCTGGAAAGAAGTACTCCAAGTCATGGAAGGCAAGGACCTACATCCAAGACTGCTCTATCCAGCAAAGCTTTCATTCAGAATGGAAGGACAGATAAAGTGCTTCCCAAGGTGAGGTCAAGTTCAAGGAGTTCATCATCACCAAGCCCTTATTATATGAAATGTTAAAGGGACTTATCCAAGAAAAAGAAGATAAAAAACATGTATAGTAAAATGACAGCAAACTCACAACTATTAACAACCACACCTAAAACAAAAGCAAAAGCAAACTAAACAAACAACTAGAACAGGAACCAAATCACAGAAATAGAGATCACATGGAGGGTAATCAACAGAAGAGTGGAGGGGGAGAGAGGGTGAAAATACAGAGAATAAGTAGCCTACATCGTAGGTAGAAGACAGACAGGGGCAGGGTAAGAATAATGTGGGAAATGGAGAAGCCAAAGAACTTGTATGTACAACCCATGGTCATGAACTAAAGGCGGGGAATGTGGGTGGGAGGGGGTGAACAGGGCAGAGGGGAGTGAAGGGGGGAAAATGGGACAACCGTAATAGCATAATCAATAAAATATATTTTTCAGAAAAGGGAATTACGCACAAAGAAATGATCAGAAGGCCTTTGCTTACAGGGCACAAACCTGTAAGTATACAGTGCACAGCAAGTATGCCTGCAGATGCTCAGAGGGTATCAAAATAACAAACTCGGAAGCTGAAACTTTCCTAAACCTACAATAATAAAAAAGCAAATTTGATCAACTAGGAAATAATAAAGTACAATTCTACTATCTTAAATAGAATAAATTATAAAATTATTGTAATAAAAGAGATGGCGGAAGAGTATGTAGTCAAAAATTATGTGAAGAATAAGTATGGCAGCAGTGACAGGTGTTTAATTAATGAAACTATCATGTTATTTTTCTGGAATTTATGATATTTATGTTGTCATCTTTTATAAATGTGCATTTTTGTGGTTCTTTTCTTATTAATGTGCATTTTTGTGATTCTTTTCTTATTCCAGATAAATATTCATTTAGAACTAATTGTATGTTAATAATGTTGAATGGAAAGCCCCCAAATTGTATAAACTTTAGGCACCACAAAACTTAGATCTGCCTGGGATGGAGACACAGGAGTAAAGCAAACAAATATATAGATAATAGATATAGATAAAGATATAGATACAGATATAGATATCTGCCCCCACTCTAATAAAGAAAAATAAACAACGAGCAAAATAAAAAGCCATATTACCTAGTGCATTCAACAATCATCAAGTTCTATAGGCTTGTCCCTACCACTGACTCAAGAGCTCCATATAAACAAGAATAGTTCCTTATTTACACAGATATCCTAGGACATAAGCATAGTTTCTGGAACAAAGTAGGCACTTGATAACTATTGGCTGGCTGGCTGGCTGGACGGATGGATGGGTGGATGGATGGATGGACAGACAAGTGAGTGGTTACGGGCTTGAGAAAGTCAGTTAGCCTATGTACTCAGTTTCCAAACCTGTAACACGGTTAATTTACATGCTTATTTTATCCAAGTATCTTATATAATAATAAAGTTTGACAATCACTGTATAATTTATAATTGCGTTTGGCATGTTTTATATCCTTATTCAACTTTTTTTAAAGGTTTTATTTATTTATTTTTAGAGAGAGGGGAAAGGAAGGAGAAAGAGAGGGAGAGAAACATCGATGTGTGGTTGACTCTCATGAACCCATACTGGGGACCTGGCCCGCAACACAGGCATGTGTCCTGACAGGGAATTGAACTGGAAACCCTTTGGTTCATAGGCTGGCACTCAATCCACTGAGCTATACCAGCCAGGGCCTTATTCAGCTTTTAGCTCTATGTCTTATTTGTCCAACAAAATTTCAAGTTTCCTTAACTAAGGCTTTATATACCATGTCTTTTAACTATTGATATTTAGAAGAGCCCTGCAAAGTAGGTATGTTGGCTGAAAAACTGATGCTGAAAATTGCTGGTAAACAATCCTATATTCATCATTCTTCTGTATGTCAAGACAATAAACTAGAAAAGGAATACAAAAGGCCAGATCATGTAGAGGCTAAGGGCATGGGTTCTGGAGTCACACTGCCTGGTTGGATCCCTTCTCTGAGAAGCATTAGTTTTTGTAAACTGGTAAAGCTGTCTTTCTCTCTTTAATAAGGATAATAATAATAACTAAGTTACAGAGTTGTCACGACAGACTTATATAATGCCTAACATGATAATTACTCAAAGTATGTCAGCTGTTATCTCTGCTATGGGCATGAAGATATATTCACAGGTGTGCCTGTCTCACTTTCCTTTGCTGCCACCTAGATCTGATGTTCTAGCACCCACTGGAACACTGGAGTAATGTTGGGTATCAGTCTTTTTAAAATCCTGCCTTTTTAAAGAGCCCGTGAGTGTGCAGTAATCTCTAGGCAAATCCTGGAGAACCCAGTGTCTGTCGAACTGCCTCTTTCGGCCCACTTGAGCACAGACTTGCTTTCACAGTGCTGGTTTGTCTGTCTCTGCCATTACTTCAGCTTCTCCTGCCTTCTGTCAATCCCTCTATAATTCAATAACTACAACATCACTGTTGTATTTTAACAAACAAAGCTGAAAACTCTAACTCCAACTCTAACAAAGCTGAAAACCAAGCCTGAAGAGATCAAAGAGAGACACCAAAACACAACATCACCTCCATCGGGTTCTGGGTACTGTTGAAAAGTACCTAGAAAAATTGGGAAAGACACAGTTCCTGCTCTTAACTAACTCAGACTAGCTGGAAAGGCAGACATGCACATAATACCAGAGGAATGTGATAAGACACAGAAGGGAGCATGAAAGTGTTTTGGGAACAGGGAGGAAATAGCCAAAAAGTCATCATTGTAGCCTACCTTACTTTTTAAGACCTAAAGATCACAATTTTATAGTCATGTTTAGACACAGTAGAAGACCAATGACGTATCCAAAATCAAAATATGCTAAAAATCCCAAATCCTAATTATAGCAAGTCAGTGGTCTCAGGCTATGTGGAGGTCCCATACAGGTCCTTGGCCAGGGGCTGGGCTGTGCACATGCAGGACAAGACTCCACAAACCTGGCAGAGAATGGTAGTTAAAGATCCTAGAGTTACACGATATTGGGAGACCACTGGTGCTCTGGCTCAGTCGGAATAGAGAGGCTCATCCATACCAGACATTCACTGAAATTCCAGAAAGGTCTATGAGAAAGGACCATATCTTAGAGTAAGATTTAATTTAAACCTGCACTAGCCAATACAGTAGCTCTAAACACATACAGCAATTTAAATTTAAATTTTAACTAATTAAATTATATAAAATTTAAAAGTCATTTGTGTCGATCTCATTAGCCACATTTGAAATACTTGATAGCTAAGTGTTACTAGTGGCTGGACTGCAGATATAGAACATTTTCGTCATCTTGAAAAGGCCCAACTCTAACAAAGCTGAAAACCAAGCCTGAAGAGATCAAAGAGAGACACCAAAAAAATTAACTATCCCAACATTTTTTAAAGGAAGGCAACATAAGCCAGATGCCTTACGATGTATCAATATGTAATATACAATAAGTAATTCTAGATATATAAAGAAGAAAGAAAATGGGGTACAGGACTAGAGAAAAAATATGAGTGGAAACAGACCTTGAGATGACACAGATGTTGGAATTTCCAGACAATGGCTTGAAATAACTATTATAATAAGTATCTTCAAGGACTAATAGAAATGTGATCTTAATCAGAAAGTAGAGATTCTTAGCAGAAAAATAGAAACTATAAAAAAATAAAAAGAAAGTCTATATTCTACATTACAATATCTCAAGGGAAATGTTCACTCAGTGGGCTAAATAACAGGCTGGAAATGACAAGAGAATGGCTCATATACTTACATACAGATCCCTAGAAATTAACCCAATGCAAAGAACACAGTGGGGAAGAAAACTAATCATAACAAATGTGAGTATTCCCACTTCTTGTCTTTTCCTAAAATTTCATCAGTAATTAGACTTTGCTAAACTTGTCAAGTTTTCAACGTGTAAACCAGACAGGACCTGCCAAGTGTCTTTTTATATATCCCAATGCTCCACCGCATCACTGCCAGCTCGTAATGACTCGAAAGCTGACTTGCTAAACAAAGTAAGCCTCAGCCAATTTAACCACTCTTAACTTTACATGATCAATCTATACTGCACTCAAACATGATGTCAGATTTTCATCAAATTTGGAACTCTTCTAAAGATTATCAAGGTACTGTTGATTTGATTTATGGGGTTATTCTGCATTTTAAAACAAGATGGAAGCTGATACATTTTCAAAAAGTTGAACTTCTTCATGTTTTTCAAGGAAAGTTGGTGGGTAGAAGTTTCAGGGGAAAAAAAGGTTCCTTTATTCAACAAGCATTCATTGAATATGTATTCCATGCTAGAAATTATACTGGGGATGTAGAGTTGAAATAGACAGAATCTTGAATTATTATAAGTAAAGTCCTTAATTTATACAACCACTAGGAATGAAATAACAATACTTGGTTCCTATTCATCTTCCATGGTTGAGTAACAAGGAAAGTTACATAAAGTACCACCAATGAAAGAGTAATACAAATTTCATTAGTAAGAAAACTCTAGATTGAGAAGGAGCCTTGTAGTTAATTATATGTAAAACAGGGTTTGACCTATGGCACAAGCATACCTAAGTTTTAAAGTGGTTTTAGATTACTTTTTGAACCTGATTGGAGATGGGATAAAAAAGCAGTGATTGGTTTTAATACAAGGACTAAGAGACTATGAAGTGGTCAACTCAGCTGGTTCCTAAGTGATTCAAATAATTCAGTGTTTTATCACTTATGTTTGCAGATGTTAATTTCTGATTTTCTCTAGAGAAACTGGACATAAAAGGAGAGTCTTGTTGTCAATAATCCAGTTGTGTATTAATATGATATCATTATAAGTTTATATAATACATTGATAAAATAATATTGATAGGCCACACACATGAATAGTTTTTAATTACTTCATTAAAGCCTATTGTAGTCCATTGTATCTCACTGTTGGAAAATATTTTACTCTGACTCTAGACTAATTTGCCCTAGAAAACCTAGATATATAACATTTTAATGCCTCCATTAATGAAGTAAAAACGCATCACATTATATAAACATCTCATCGTCAGAATTCACTCCACATTTGTCCACCTGATAGGCCCTCTGGACCTTTCATTAAAAGGCGTGCCCATGACTCCTGGCCCACCATTTCTAACTCAGCCACCATCATCAGAACTCGCAACTCAAACTGAATAAGCCAGATGCATTTAACTTGAAGCCTGGCCTCTCTGTACCATTTTGGCTGGCAGTCTCTCCTTTTACATCCTGATCAGTCCCTGATTAACAGAGAAGCCAGAAAGGTAGGTGTCCAGTGTAATCAGCCTACAAGGGACATTAAAGCATCAGAGAAGATACTGGAATTGTGGTGTCAGTTTCCACACAGAACTACATCACAAGAGCAACGTGGTCCAGCTCACATGGAGGAAGGCAGTATCCTCATGTGAAAATTTCAAAATGTGCTCCTCACAGGTGCCGATCTTTCTGTGTTGACTATTTTTATAAGGTACAAGTGCACATTTCATGATGCAGCTACAGTAATCTGAAGCTGGCAGTCCCATTAACATTGTGTAAGGTCCTTTGCTACAAATTAGCGACTTGCTAATCCATGTTATAAACCTTGTAGTATCACACTGAAGAATTTGGTTCAGGAAATTCTGAACAAAAAATGAAGATAAAGTAGGAACAACCAACAAGATGCCTACACACAAGATTAAAAAAGTAACTTCCAAGATATGTTGAATACTACTTAGCAAGTATTTCTACTTAAACTGATTCTGTCTTTAGTGAGTCTGAGTGACTAATGCTATCCAGTCATGAGTGCCATAAAGACCTACAAATGAATGATAAGCCAAATAAGTTAAAACATGAGGTTCATTTGATATAATGCATGTAATTTTGGACATAAAGGTAGAGGGATACAAATTTTATTCATACAATATAAGTTTGCCCCCCCTCTTTATATGTGTTGAACAAATATTTTTAAAATATTGATTTAGAGAGTGACCAAACTATTAGCCTGTCTGTGGCAACCATATATATCAGTCCACCCTGGGTCCTGGCTTATTCTGTCCCTCTCTTAAAGTAAAAAAAAAAAACGGAAAGAAAAATATGGAAGCCATATTCACAAAGGTAAAAAGTATCAACCTTTGTTTTTAACTGAAAAACTTGCTTGGAGAACATAACTAAATTCCCAACCAAGTGGCTTTTCTCACATCTAAGCCTTGATTTAATCCTATGCATCCATGCACCAGCAGAAATGGACCAGCACAGGCCTCACCAAATACCGAAAAGCATTTGACACTAAGTTTGCCCCTTAGCCAGATGACAGCAGACACTTCTTTCAAAAGAGGATCCAAAGGAGAGAAAGAGAAGACAAATGTATGCCCAAATTCCTTGGTCAGAATTTGGTTCTATTACCTTGGGTAGCAATGAATGAGATCAGACAGTAGCCAGGATTATTACTCTTCAAAATTACCCCAGCTGGAAATAGAAAAAGGGTAAAATATTCTTTTTCAACCTAACACTCATTGGAGTCTCTTCCTTCTTTCCTCCTTCCTTCTTCCTGCCTTCCTTTCATTTCTTGACCTTTAAGCAAGTGATCTCAACTTTAGCCCCCACTGCAAATACTGGAAGAACTTAAAAAATACTGATGCCTGATTCTCATCCTCCAAAGATTCTGATTTAGTAACTCTGAGAAGTGGCATGGGTTTTGGATTTTTTTTAAGCTTCCCAGGATATTCTAATGATCAGCCTTAGTCGAGAACCTCTGCATTCACCCCATGTCCAAACAGATGAGAGGGGAGAAGATCAGAAATCTGTCCCATCTCCCTGAGGTCAGCAGCCTCCCAAAGCCAACCAGTGCCTCTTTGTGGGTTTTTCTAGGACCGCTGAGGGGCAGTTTAGCACTTTGCTCTCCAAGAGTTCTGAAATACATTGCTGCAATTCATTAATCCAATTAACTCCAAAGCTGAAAAATTTACTTTCTATTTCATTTCCCATCCCAAACTTTCCCAGCTATGAAATCTAATACAGCTCATCACAGGTTCTACAATACTATTAAATAACAATATACAAATGCTGTGCTCCATTAACACCAGCAATAAGTGTCCCCAAGTCTGAGAGTAAATCCCCTCCAGCTATGAATTTTCCAGGCAGAAATTAGTGTTCAAAAACTAAACTTTTTGCAAGTTAAAGTCCAAAATCAAATCCTCTTATCTTTTTAAATTCACAGTTCAAGGAATTTTAAAGCTATATGATTATTATATTACAATCCCTCTGACTTTTTAATTTTGTTTAATCTCAGGTTGGAAGATTCATGATAGCTGGGAGGACTGTGGATTTTTCAGTAGCTATTGCCTGGGTTTTCAGCCACAGTATGAGTGTAATTCTCTTACACCCTTCCAAGTTTAATTATATGGCAAGTCTTGCAAATGTCTTACTTTTAAAGAACTAGAAGAGTTAATAGAACATATAACATTTTCATAGCACTAGTCCCACCTGACAAAATATAGACTTTAAGGCAGCTAATGCCTGCATTTCTGTATCCCTAGAGTTGAGTATCTGGTGTTATCATAGAGCGCAGCACAGACTCGGTACTATAAAGGGGAAACGGCAGACGACATAGATCTCTGGGTTCAGCTTAAAAGGACACCACAGTCTCTGCCATAGTTGGGAGGTCCTCGTTTGTGCCCTTCAACTCAGAGGGGAAGGGATTAGGCTCCTAGTGGGAGATTAATTTTGATACCACGTATTTACTCTTCCTGGGGGAAAATCCAACCTTGCACTGAATATCTCTGGAAGAATGGCATTCAAGACATTCTCGCAAGGAATAATTCTATTACTGCAAAGTTTAGAGATTTGCAATGATGACGGCA
>PVKM010041753.1:0-12983 GCA_004027735.1 Carollia perspicillata | reverse complement strand
GCATGCATTATAAAGACTGAGAAGCATTGGCACAATGGATAAGAGCATCAGGCTGGGGTTCGAATCCTGAGTCTTCCCCTTGTTCTCCATGTAACCTTAGGCAGGTTACTTGACTTCTATAAAATGTTGACAATGATAATAGTATGTAACTCTGAGAGTTGGTGTGAGGATTGCATGAGATTGTACTCAATGTCTGGCACATGGTATGGACTCAAAAATGGTAGCTAAATGTGTACAACTTAAATGTCATTGTCCTACTTGGAAGCATTCTTTCCTCCCATCTGGAATTTTGTGGTAACTTCTTGTCTGCTTTACCTGTCTTAGGCTCTTCCCATTCATCCTATCATATGCCTCAGTGCCAGTTGTTTTCAATAGGAAAGATTTGACTGTGATACTGCTCTCCTCAAAAAAATATAAGCCATCTCATTGTACTTACACATGTAAGCCTCTTATTAGCCAACTTCTTGGCATGAAAGCCTCAGTCTCCTACTCTCTGAGTACAGCCTGTTTGAGAGAAAATGATACAGTGGAAACAGGGAAGATTTGAGTCAGGAGCTTCAAACTATTGCCCTTGTTCTGACAAAAAACAGCTATTTGACTTGGTTTACCACCCTTGGGGTCCAATTTCCTAATCCATACAATCCATACAAATAGTTTGATTGATAGTTTTACCAAGATCTTTTACACTTAGTATTGATGAGGCTGGAAATTAATCCAAGTCTACTGACACACTAGGAATTCCAGAGGGTTCTACACAATATTTAAAACTGAGGAGAGGAACCTCGTTCCTTATTTCTCATTCATGAAAATAATTTTGCCCATTGGGGCCAAATCTACATATGATATTTTAAATAGCTGTTATTAAAAAGTGCCTTATATTAATTATTCTACTAGCAAAAGATAAATATTTGTTTTGAATTTTTCAGAGAAATACCAAATTTATTCAGTTCTGTAAATTAAGAACAACACATTTTCTTTTTATGTACTACAGAAACTGTATTCCCAATAACAATTATGCAGCATTTTAGAAATGTTTTTCTCTTTCGATTAGGGGTTGACTTTATACTTTTAAATAGGTTTCTTATAGAAGAGAGTACCTTTGAAGCAGCATCCCGAATTACAGTCCCCAAAAATAGTGTGATGAATCCCAAGATAGCTTTTCGTTCTCAGAAATTGAAAGCTTTATTTTCAGGATGTAACGTTTTTCAGTTGTTAAGCTAGCAAGTACTTGTGGCTTTGTTGCTACAGAAATGCAATATATTTCAAAATCATTCACACTTTTTCTCAATCCTATGCCAGAAAATAAGTAAAACATTTTGTGAGGTGTTTAATCAATTTTGATTCTGTTATATGATTCATTTACATGTTTGAATTTGGGCATTTATGAGTAGTGAAGAAATCGCCTAGTGGAAAACTCTTTCACTGAGTGATAGAGATAGGACATTGAATTTTAGAAGAAAGTGAACTGATGAGTTGTCAGCATTGCTTTGCTTCTCAATTCTGTGATGTGCATTTTCTCACATGCTAGTCTTTCTGCAATTAGGTACATCTTACTAATAATGTGAAGGTTAATGTTGTATTTTTTTCTTAGAGGAAATCTTTATTCTTTGTTCAGGAGAAAGTATATTAAGGAAATACAAAAGCAGAAAACCTTAAGAATAGGAGCTACAAGCCAGAAGTATATAAGTCAATATATAAGCAATTTTTATTCATTGATTTATATTAATAGATCAAAATTTAAATGAGGTACCTAAAACTGAATAAGCATAGAGGAAGGATACAGTTATGATTTATGTAATGACAAATACCCAAGTATTAATTAGATATGTGAGACTGATCATTAACTTCTATTGAAAGTAAACATGCATGCGTATCATGGGCAAAAATACAAAACACATGGAGAATCCCTGTCAAACCACCTCTGCAAATCTGCATGTATGTGCTTATGCACAGAAAGGCTACCTCAAGGCATGAAAATGAGTTCAATAGTCACCTTTAAAAAAATTTGCACTTTGATTAAATTTCTTTACAGCACTTAATAAATATAAATTAAAATAATTCACATGAATTTATATATTGGATTTATTTGAGGCTTATTGGAAATGCTATTAGAAAAATGTCTATTGGTTTAACACCATTTAAATCTTTATAATAACAATATTTCTTTATTGAAAAGACAATGGAGATAAACTCTTAAATCGCTCTTCAATTACCAGGTGCTAACAGCAGTTTATGATCCACTGTATTGTCTGCAGATGCCACTGAACCCTGACTGCTGCTTGTAGGGACGCGAGAATGCAGGCCCTTGGAGCTGCTGCCATGACACAGCTTTTGACCAAAATTATAAGGAGCATCCAGTGTCTGCGTAGCTCTGCGGACCTCAGTTCCAGAACTAAAATATCGAAGATGTGACCCGTTTGTAGTTTTCATGTTGTTCATGTGACTTTTGATCCAGATAAGCATTTAGATACTACCTTGCTCAACCCCCCCCAAAACAAGCAAACAAACAAACAAACAAAACCTCTGAAAGATCTAGACCCAAATACATTGGGTTGCAAGTCAAGTGTTTGACATTTGAGACATAAAAATGGAGATTAGGATGTTTAAGAACATGGTTTCTGTGACTTTTATATTAAGGGCTGATTAAAAATCAGGTTCAGATGTCCTTAGAGCAAGCAGTTTTACGTATTTAGAAGAAGAACATGGAATTATAGATTTCATTCAGAGACTAAACAACAAGATTTATTTAATTTTGTTGAGAATGTAGGCTTTACAAGCATTATTTTTCTTACTGTATCAAAGTGCATGTTTTATACAAGCCAAAAGAGGAGAGAATAGATATGTAAAACATACGTGAACATCCACAAATTTAAGGGCTGAGTTACCTTCCGTACCCATGAGCAAACATATTGAACCTAAGAAGAATGTATGTAAGTGTTTGCTTAACACCCTGAAGATAGTCTTATTACAATAGAGATGCTGGTTTTTATAATTTGTAAGCATGAGAACAAAGCTAAATGCAAAAGACTATGCTTAAAACCATCAACTCATTTCTTTCAGACTGGTTCTTTCCTTGTGGAGCTGTAGGAAAAAGCAACTCCCACCTCCCAAATTACTTATTGGTTCCCACCATAATGACAGGTACAGGTTGCCAAGGTAATTCAGTACAAACACAAAAATAGGAAGGTCTGGATTCAGCCCTGCTCTTATGCAGCTGTGCAGCATTACGTCTACCACTTAACCTTTCTGAGCTTAGTAAACGGAGGCACTACTTACCTCACAGGTTTGTTACTTGCAATCTTAAATGTTGCATATTCAACATGCAGTAATGGTTATGCCAATAGGTAAAGCTGATTGTTGAAGGCTTTAGATTGGACCACATGAAACTGACATTTTTGTGGATAAAAAATAGCCAAATCTAAGTCTTTTTCCAGGCACCTCAAGGGCATTGTTAGAGTGAGGCCAAAGTATGGACAGCAAGGTCAGATTCCTTGGTGAGTTTTCAGTCAGTGGTCATGGATGGCCATTTTTACCAGCGATTAGAGTGTAACATGCTGAAATAACATCCATTACCATGGAGTTGGTATCTTAGACTATCCCATTCCCTACTCTCAAGTACAGTTAAATATTTTATGTCTACTTAAGTTAGTATATCACACTCATTGCACTTGAATGGTTACACTTCTGTCTCACGCTACTAAGACTCACAAGTACATGAGAAGAATAGACGCAAATCCACCACTTCTCCCATTCTTCTAATAATAGCAGTAACTCAGACAAGCTGAAGAGATGAGCAGTGATCCAGGTACTGTCCTAAAATCTCGATTTCAAAGTATTTTTCCATGTGGTGGATTTTCCTTTCAGCCACTCAGCTTTGCATTCCAGGTAGGTGATTCTGGAAATTTCCACTCAGCAGGATGTAGAGAAAAGGGTTAATGCTGCTGCTGGCATAACTGAGACAGATGGAGAGGTAATAGCTCACACAGAAAGCCAGCATGGGCTGCTCCATCTGTTAGTTCAGTAGTTGTAGGACGTGATGGGGGCAGAGCTGAGAATGAAGATGGCCACCAGCACCAGCACCATCTTTGTCAGCTTCATCACTCTCTGCCTTGGAACACTGGGGCTGTAACTACAGAGGCAACATTAGGAGACAATATGAACAGTCTTGGGAACTATGGGGCAGTGGGTTCCTAGAACCTCTTGGGCAGTTCCTGATGGCTATGCAGTACAATATGAAGCCCATTTTTACTCCTACGTATTCAGAGCATTGTAAAAAGATTCTTTATCATTCCTGTTAAAAGTTTCCCAAATTTTCCAAAGCTGGAAGATTTTAAGAAACAAAATAAATAACATAATATTGAATTAAAGCTCAAAGTACCAAATACATGAGTCTATACTGGAAAAAAGAGACAAACCTTTTCTACAGAAGAATTCTAAATAATATATATAGATACTCCCCTTTCCTGGAGGTGGAGCTTAATTCACACCATCTCCCTTCCCCTTTAAGGGTGGGCTATACTTAGTGACTTGCTTCTACAGAACAGAGAAAGGAATAAATAGTAACTTTATGGTGGAGAAACCTGGTAAACATTACCCTAATCAAGTTATCATGTGCCCCTTGATATGTTTTGATGAGAAGAGCTGATTTTGTCCAGAAGCACATAACTACAGTCTAATTGTGACATAGTACCAAACAAGCCCAGATTGGGGAAAGTCTACAGGATACCTCCTAACTAGTACCCCTTAAGACTATCAAGGTCAGGAAAAACAAGGGAAGGTGAGAAACTGTTACAGATGAGAGGAGACTGGGGAGACATGACAACTAAATGCAGTGTGGTGCTCTGGATGGCATCCTGGAACAGAAAAATAACATTAATGGGAAAAGTGAAGTCCAAAAAGGGTCGACTTCAGTTAATAGTAATACACCAGTGCTATTTTTTTTGCCTTGGCAAATGCTTCTTGGTAAGGTAAGACGCTAATGGGGGAACCGAGTGAGGAGAATATAGGAACTCTGTATTATTAGTGCAACTTCCCTGTAAATTTAAGATTATCCTAAAATAAAAAAATTCATTCCCAAATTTTATTATGTTATGGAATAGTTAGACATTTAGTATATATTAACTTGGGACATGACTGAAGCAGATAAATAAGCCTGAGGAATAATATGAAAAATAGCTTGGCAGCAGAAAATCATTCTAGATGATTCCTCTACAGTTTATCAGAGTAGCACCATCATTCCTCTAACTTTCTGCATTTTGAGGGATAACTGGACAGTGTGAGCTTTGTTTTATAAGATGCTCTTAGCATCTCTGAAGAAAGTGCTGGAAGCAGAGTGATCTGGTTTGGAGAATTGTTGGAAAAGGGCTCAAGCACCCTTCCTCTCTATTGGTGTCTTAATGTTCCATTTCGTCCTTCTCACCAACTCAGCTCTCAGTGACACATTTAGAAGCTATTTTTTTCTATAACTGTGGCTACTTCCCTCTTTCATTCTAAATAGACTACCCTTGAAGAATGTAATATTCCCCAAGAATTTCAAGAAATTCTAAGTGGGGAAAAAATGTCATGGGCCAATAGACCATCTAAACCAGGGTTTGCCACAAATTTTGACCAATGGATGTATAAACCCTATTTTTTAAAATCTTCACACTGTTACGTGTGGTATGTGTGGGAAACCTATGAATCTTGTCTTTTCAAAACAAACACATCCCTGATTGGTGTGGCTCAGTTGATTGGGTATTGTCCCAGAAAGCAAAAGGCCACTGGTTTGGTAACCCATCAGGGCACATGCCTAGGTTGCTGGTTCGGTCCCAGTCAGGGCACGTGCAAGAGCAACCAGTCACTGTTTCTCACATTGACGTTTCTTTTCCTCTCTTTCTCCCTCCCTTCCCATCTCTCTAAAATAAATAAGTAAAATCTTAAGAAAACCCAAATACAACAATCTATTCTAA
The DNA here is from genome assembly GCA_004027735.1 of Carollia perspicillata. NCBI lineage: Eukaryota > Metazoa > Chordata > Mammalia > Chiroptera > Phyllostomidae > Carollia > Carollia perspicillata. The sequence continues at coordinate 7,035 of PVKM010041753.1, read as the reverse complement.
GGACAAATTTTAATAACACTTTTTTTAACCCAGCGTGTTTTATGAAAATGCTGACTTATGCATTTAAACAAATTGGTATGTATAGTTTCAAGTAGAAAATAATTTATATTTATTCATGCAGTTTTAGAGGTAAGTGTCTTTAAAGTTCCTCCCTAAGTTCATTGTCTTTATGTAAGTCTTTGGTTAGTCCAAATTACTCTTGTCTTAAGAATTCAAATATTAATGAGATATTTATATAAATTTTAAAAAGTGACACAAAATTTGAAGTTATATACAACATCTAGGATGTTTACATATGTACACAATTCTGCTAAATGTATAAATAAAATATTTAAATAAATTATAAAATTATTCTTTAAATAGAATCTTGAGTTCTGCTTACATTTTTAGGAAACCATTACCTCAGTGATTTCAACAATTATCACAGAGAGATCCTCAAATATCTGCTTCAGAACATGGCTTATTTCCAGAAAATGCCTCATATAGACATTAATGCCCAATAGTCTAAGTGTGGTATGTTTTAAGTGATTGTTGTTTAAATTTCCGTTGTAGATGTCTTAGGATCTCTGAATATTTTTTTGAGAAATAAATCAAACACTTACCATCTGACATCCTTATTCTGTTGATATGTCTCCCAAGTATAGCATAAAATTAAAATATAGCACACCAAAATTAAGGGCAAAGGGAGTAAAAAAGTTGTTGTCAGATAAAGTGTGTACCTGGAGAGAGAGAGAGAGAGAGAGAGAGGAGACATGACTGTTACATTTGCAATGCTAGGAACTGGCTTTTATGGTTTATGAGGCATGATTCTCTGATTTTTCAGAGCCCAGGATAAAAGTCCTTGGGGAAAAGTTAAAAATTTGGGGGTGCTTTTCTGTGGAGAAGTCCTGCTCCTCATTGCTTACCGACCATGATGCTTACCTCTTCTGTAGCCATGGCCAGCACTGCTGGGTTTCGGAATAGGTAAGGGTACTTATTATTACCATTATCGTTAGTGTTATTAGCAACAACAGGTAATAGCATTTATGGTTTTATAGAGTAGGCACTGGTCTGGGTGCTTTACATTTTTAACCCATTGAATCTATGCTACCCCATGAGTACAATGGCATTAGTGTCCTCATATTACAGAAGGAAAAACTAAGGCACAGTGGGGTTCAGTGTCTTCCCCAAGTTTAGCCAGCTAGTAAGTGGCAGAGGGGCGATTTGAACCCAGATGGAGAGTTGAGCTGTACAGCCCATATTTGTAGTCAAGACTCAAGATGGCCTCTCAAAAGGCCTGTTGTAAAATCAGCTAGTCTTTCCTCAGTACTTTCCCAGGAAAAATTCTCAGGTGAGCTAATTCCAGTTCTGCACAGATGCCAGGTGTCTTCATTCCTGGCAGAACCTTGGTGCTGGTAAAGAAGGCAGCCCAGACTGGGTGGGTATGGACAGGGGCAGAGAGAGGGAGAGAGAGCCCCTGGGACCAGAGGGATGCCGAAGGCAACACAGAAGTTCCAGTCTTAGTTCACCGTTAGGATTAAATTCTAGGAGGAACAGCAGAGGCCGAAACCTCAGAATGTGCTTTATGATAACCAACCAAAAATAGCAGAGCAGTTGTCGATGCAAAATAGTTCATCTCAATTTCTTTGACACAAGCCAAAGCCATATAGTCACATAGTCTCGGGTTGTGTTCTTTTAGATAGGCTGAGGTCCACATTAATCTGTCAGTGCCAGTGACTGAGTATCATTTCACCTTTAGATTGGCTGATGGTTTACGTCTGTGCATGCAGCCATTGCTGGTGGGAGAAATAACAAATAAATGATCAATCCTGTGTTGTACTCCTTGTGAGCTTGTTGTTACTGGATTTGTGGCCTGGCAGGCCCTTTACCTCCATCCCTCCTGGGCTGTGTGTATGTGGAAATGACTCATTACTTGAAAGTGGTGGATGGGACAAGGGGTCTGCCAGATTGACTTGAGACGTATGGGTGCATGTAAAAAGCACCTAGCACAGTACCTTGCACTTAGCAGGTGATCAAAAATTTTTAGTCACAGACTTCATTGCTATGTTAAAAATTTCAAGTAGAGAGTTTTTGACTTAATTTTTCTTTTCAAATTAAAATATTGTGAAATGCCTATGTTGGTGGCTGCATTAGTTATGTAGAGCTGCTGTAACAACTTATCACAAACTAAATGGCTTAAAAAACAGAAGAAATGTATTTCCTCACAGAACTGGAGGCCAGAAGTTTGAAATCAGGTGTCAGCAGGGCTGGTCCCTTTAGAAGGGTCTGAGGGAGAATCTGCTCCATGACTCTCACCTAGCCTCTGGTGGTTTCTGGCAAAATCCTTGGTGTTGCTTGGCTTGTAGACACCAATCTCTGCCTCTGTCTTCAGAGGCATTCTCCTCTCTGTGTGTCTCTTCAAATCTCCCTGTCCTTATCAGGACACCAGTCATTGGGGGGCCCACCTTAATCCAGTATGACTTCATCATAATCTGACATATCTTCCAGGACCCTGTTTCTAAATAAGGTCACATTCATAGGTACTGAGAGTGAGGACCTGAATATATCCCTGGTGGCAGGGACACAACAACCAAACTCCAATTGCATATTGCTAAGGTTTGCATTTTGGTAACCGGTAACTCTGAGATTCTTTTTGAAACTCTTTCCCTCCCTTGATTGCTGCATTCCTGCTGTGTCTGGCTGTCATAGATCTTTAAAATCCTTATTTATGTGTATTTGTACCCACTGAGGTTACATGATTGAATTCATAATCTTTTTCTAAAGGTGACCCTCTCCTTAAAATGAAATGATCAACTTGATTGTGGAAGGCAGACAACTAAGCAGAGAGACTGTTCAGAAGAGGGGTCCCCTGGGACACTCCATGCAGCATGTAGACAAGGAGGATGAAGCACTTCATAACTTAATTCAACTCAATTTTTCTTAAGTTGCAACAACCTACCAGAGTACATCATCAGGGGACGTTCAATCAAAAGCACAGCTCTCCATGCCATCTTTGAATTTGATGACCTTTGAGCAGATCCAGACAGGCAATGCCCGAATAAAGGATGCTGCCCAGAGGCCCAAACTGGTGTGGATATTCTTGTACCTCATTCTCCAACTTGCAAGTCAAAATGGTTGGACAAGAGCCAAGTACCTGCAAAGTCAGTTAAAAGGGGTTTGGGAACAATCAATAAAAGCACTGAGCTCCAAGGATGAATGGTACATGACAAGAGTAAATTATTAGTATTTTTATCCTCCCTGAAGCACACCTCTATCAGAATTATATTTTTTAAGAGCTGGCTGTTACCTGGAGAGAAAACAGCTCTAGACCCTGTGAGTCTGAATAAACCACTCACTGAAATATCTGTCACTTCCACAAATACACTGATCATGCTAACATTCTGTCCTGCAAACGCTTTCTTTACAAAGGTGCCTTCCTTGCAGATGAGGCTCTGTAAAACTTAGTCTCTAAACAGGGATTTCCTCCAGGAAACGGGGGTTCCCTGCCCTGTAGGATTTACTGATGTAGAGGCAGGGAAGGGGAAAGTGTATGGTTGGGTAGGAGGATTCCCCAGCCGGGTGAGGTTCAGGCCCCACTGGGACAGGCATTTTGCTCAGATGGCTTTCCAGTAGCGTCCCGTCCCGAGGCTCTTGGGGTCTCAGACAGTTTGCAGCCAGGATCAACAAACATGACTAGTGTAGACAATGAAAATTCCTCAGGCTGGGGGCCAGAGGGGAAATGGGCTACTTCCATGCAGAAGTATTTTTCGCTTCTTTTTTTCTATTTTTGATCCAGAAAAAAAGGATAATCATTAATCAAACTTGAAATCCTGACATATCCAACACATTTGGTTCTCCAGCAAATCCACAAAGAATTTTTCAGAGGCAACTAAAAGCTAAAGAATGAAACAGAGAATTCAGACCCAGAAGGGAGAGTATTTGAAAAGGCAGTTTTGCTGAGGATGGAAGCTGGACCGTAAGAGGTTCAGAGAAGAGGTACAATGACAGGAAAAGCCAAGGCTCTCCTTTATTGTCCATGCAGGGATGAAGCAGGTTTTATCATCTCCAAGAATGGGATTATGATGGGTAAGGCCTGCCCTTCCTGTTGCTTTTCTGCAGTGGTCCGGCCTGTGCAGGGCTTTCTCCCTAATGTTGGAACCCGGGCAAGCTCACCAGCTTTATTCAACATACTGTCAGCATCCCCTGGCGTCAGGTGAACGAACCAGACCTACTCAGGACATTGATTAACAGGTGCGATGTTAGTTACAACTTGAGAAGCACATTCTATATTTGGAGAATTCTTTTGCAAAAAGCAGCAGGATATAAAAAAAACATTGACATTGCCATCATAATTCATGTCTGAATAACAATCCAGTGAATGATTTATATGAACCTTGCTATTCCTTTTTTATCCACCCGAAGAACTGCTCATAACATCCGCACCTCAAAGGCCCACTTGGATGGGTGAGAGTCAGAGCTCAGGAAGAAGCCTGGATGAACCCAGGGGAATTTAACACAGCCCTCAGGACTGACAGTCATTCCCTCATTGATAGCTTTTGGGCACCCACTTGCCAGGCACTGTTACACAGACATTTGGGGTGTATTAGTGATCGAAGACCATGCCTTCATGGAGTTTACATTTGAGGGGTAGGGGAAGCTGGACAATAATCAAGCACACTCACTCACACACAAAGTAAATTAGATTATGTAATAAATTTGAAGCAAGGGAAATCAGAGCAGGAGGATCAAATGTGTTGGGCTGGGGTTGAGATCCAGGTTGGAATCGGGGTGGGAATGTGGATCAAGATTTTAAGTGGGTTGTTGTCTGAGACAATTTCTGTTGTGTGGACAGGAGGTGAGCAGACTTACTTCAGTTCTCAGCTCTGCCACGGACTCTCTGTGCGAAGGCAAATGCCCTCACTTTTTGGAGTCTCAGCTTCTTTATTGCAAAAATGATGGGGGGGCATTATTCTAGTTTCCAACTTCTCATGATTTTGAGACCCTTTTTCATTGCAGTGACTTATACATAAAAGAGGTCAAAAAGAATGATTAGTAAAAAGGAGGTCTTAGTGTTTTAAGCTTTCCATGAAAAATAGATTTCTGTGAAAGTTGGCACGAAAATTCTTAAGTAATCAGTTCCACAATGAAACAAGCAAAGGAAGAGGAGCCTTGCCGTTACCAACCAGCGCTGACGTTGATCAAAGTGGGATGAAGCTGGGGAGGTGCAGGCACCTCCGATTGATATTAAGATGTTTCAGAGTCTCTCCACTTACCTGTCCACACTCATTACAGTCGTGATGGCGCTGTAGGCAAACTGGTTGCAGGTATCCAGGGATGTAATGACGGTGCAGAGAGGCCCCCAGAAGCCCACTCTCCTCCCCAGGCCCACTGGTGGATGAGGAAAGGCATTCCAGTGATGTGGACCAGCTCAGCCACAGCCAGGTTGCCGATGTAAATGTCAGGGATCCTGAAAGAAATGTACAGAAACTGAAGACTGACATTGAATGTATGCACCTTCTTCAATTTATATCGCCTGTTACAAATTTTCAATTGCCAAAAGAGATTTTAAAAGATAAAGGAAAACATACACAAATGCACACATGAATGAGTTTCTAGTCTTGTGTATATTTGAACATTTTGAACTATATATCTGATACCTAACTCTGGTGGTTTAAAAATGTGCCCATACATTCTTTGATACTGCTTTCAAAAGGTGGAGCCTAATTCCTTTCCTTTGAGCTTGGGTTGAACTTAATAACTCATTTTTAAATTGTTTTCTTTTATTGATTCTAGAGAGAGGGGAAAGAGAGGGAGGGAAATATTGACATGAGAGAGAAACATTGATCGGTTGTCTCTTAAATGCGCCCTGACTGGGGATAGAACCCGCAACCCCAGGCATGTGCTCTGACTGGGAATCGAACCTGATACTCTTTGGTTTGCAGGACGATGCCCAACCAACTGAGCCACACTGGCCAGGGCAGTAACTCATTTTTAACAAATGACAGTGTGTGACATTTAAAATTAGCACATAAAAGCATTGTGGAGTTTCCTCCTTGCTGTCTCTTGGTTCATTTTCTCTGGGGAAGCCAGCCGCTGTCTTGTGAGAACACTTAAGTGACTCTATGGAGAGAACCCCATGGAGAGGAGCTGAGGCCCACTGCCAACTATGAGCAGCAACCTTCCAGGTGCGTGAGTAAACTACCTTGAAAGTTGGTGTTCCAGCCCCATCAAGATGACTGCTGCCCTACAGGACAGCTTGACTACAACTTTATGAGGGACACTGAGCTGGAATCACCCAGCTAAGCTGCTGCCTGGACTCTTGACCTTTGAAACTGTGAGATAATAAGTGTTTGTTTTAAGCCACTAAGTTTGGGGTAATTTCTACATGGCCACAAACTATGCCAACTCAAAGCTCACTCAGGCAAAAGGCTTAGTCTTTATCTCTGGCACCAAAAACAACTGAATAGTAAATGGTTTCCATTGTGCGAAGCATTTTTTCCCACTAAAACTGGATATTCAAATCTTAATTGAGGATATTGTTAAAAAACTCAATGATTACTTAGAAATATTCTAATAAAATCTAATCCAATAGCAAAGACTATTATTATTGATTAAGATCCTGAAACCAGACAGTGTAGAGAAGAAATCTGAATGAATGAAGAGGTAGAGGGCACTGAGAATTATCTCATATCTCCTGCTGTGGCAGTAAAGTTGATGCTGCCGAGATGTGGCACTCTCTTCTACAGGCAAAATAATTTTCTGAGAGCAAAAGTTTCAATTTTAAGTTCAGTGGTCCATATCTTATAGGAGTTGGGACATTCAATAATAAACAAGCATTGTCTTTATCAGGGAGACACTTTCATTAATTCAACAGACATTTCATTGAGCACCAATTGTATGTTGGGCATAATATTTTGCTCTGGGGCTGCAAGGCTGAATGATCAATAAGCCATAATATCAAGGAGCTTGTAGTCTAGTGAAACGATCACATTATAATGTGATGGGAGAAAGCTAGAGCAAGAACAAGGAGTACACAAGAGGCCTCTGCCCACTCCG
>PVKM010041752.1:0-13013 GCA_004027735.1 Carollia perspicillata | reverse complement strand
GAGCACACACTCTCTTTCCAGGGCTATGCGTGGGTGCTCACAGCCCCCGTGTGTTTACCACTCAATCCTTGAAAATGCTCTCTGAAATTTCAAGCATCCAGGCTTCTCCCAGTGCTGCTCAAACCCTGCCTAGCTGGGGAGGGAGCCCCAACCCAGATCCCTGTGGTTGGCCCAATGGGCCCCTGGCCGGGCCTGCAGCCTCCCTGCTCCCTGCGCTGATCTCTAGGTCTCTATTGTCCCAAAGTAGTCCCCTTACTGCCTGGTTTTTCAATGTCCGCTACAATTTTTGATCTCTTATCTTAATATATGTTGTGGTACTGTTGGCTGTCTGCTCTGTTCCTCTGCAGATCAGCCAGGTTTCTCTCCCGCGTGTAGGAGGAAGTGAAAACTTCTCCGTCTTACCAAGCCGCCATGTTCTCTCCTGTAAATTCTTTTTTCTTTTTGCTGCTTTGCTTGGCTTTTTTCCTACCTTGTCTTCTAAATCACTGATTTGATCCTCTGCTTCATCTAATCTACTATTTTTTTCTTCCAGTGTATGAATTTATTTCAGATGTACATTATTTTTGACTGGTCTTTTTTATGATTTCTCTGTGTTTTTTCATGCTATTGTGTATTATTATAATCATTACTTCCAAATCCCTATCTGATAAATTGCTTCCCTTCATTTCATTTAGTTCTTCTAGAGAATTTGCTTGTTCTTTCATTTAGGGCCTGTTTCTTTGTCTTCCCATTTTGGCTGATTCTTTGTATTTGTTTCTATGGATTAGATAGATCTGCAAAAACCCTAGTGCTAACCAGTGTTGTCCCTGCCTGTGACTGGCTCTGGGAAACCTGTTTGGAACTATCAGTGATCCACAGCTTGTGGCTCCCTGGGCTGGGCCTGGATTTGTATAGAATGAACTGGGTTGCACACCAAGGCTAGCTTTTAGCAGCACCTGGTCCAGGGGAGGGTCAATTAATGTCTCAGAGCTCTCAGAGATCCACCTTTGCTGTTCCTCTTAATCACTGATATAACCTCCAGCAGTACTCAATAGCCTGATTTAGGCTCCAGTGGGTAGGGTGAGAGGTATTCCTATAGGTGGGGTTATTGATTACCCTTAAGCTAATGCCACTTGGAAGGGAGTGCTCTACCCAAGAAAGATGGCTTCTGCAATATGGGGAATGATTCTACTCAGAGACCCTAGCTGTTGATCCTTTAGCTCCATCCAAGCCCCCAACCCCAGACTCCCCTCACATGAGACTAGACCACTCTGCCTTCCCTCTGCCAGAACCCAGGGTAAATGGCTACAAATGAAATGTTGTGCATTGGCCCTTAAAGAGTCTCTGGGTGTCTCTAACTGTCTCTCCCTGATAGACCTAAACCTCGCTGCTTTACAGAGCTGGATGTGATTTTGATTCCTTTCCTAGTTTTGGTGCTCTATGCTGGGGAGCCCAGCTTGGGGTTCTGACCCCATACTTCCAGAGGGAACAGCTCTGGCTGCTGAAATATCCCTCCAGAATTTCAGCTGTCTCCTGTGGGAACACAGCCAGCCCTCTCATGCCTCTGTACTCCTTTACCAGTTTTGTTGTAGTGAAGTGGTTCCTTCTGTATATCCTTAGTTATAATGCTTCTATCCAGCCAGTGTACAGTTCATTATTCAGAATGATTTGTGTTTAACTTGGTTGTAATTCTAGTTTGGTCCTGGGAGGAATTTAGTGTAGCTTCCACATACGCCTCCTCCATTTGGGGTCTGCCAGCACATGTTCTTTGTTGATTTATTGATGATGGCCATTCTGACTCATGCGAGTGATATCTCATTCTGGTTTAAGTTGCAATTCTCCAGTGATTAATGACATTGAACATTTTCTCATATTCTGTTGGCCATCTGTATATTCTTTTTGGAGAAGTGTCTATTCAACCCCATTGCCCATTTTTAAGTTGAATTGTTTGTTGTTTTTGGTGTTGAATTGTATAAGTTCTCCAAAAACTTTGGATATTAATCCCTTATCAGATGTATCATTTGTAAACATATTCTCCCATTCAGTAGGTTGTCTGTTTATTTTGCTGATGGTTTCCTGTGCAAAAACCTTTTAGTTTTTGTAGTCCCATTTGTTTATTTTTCCTTTTGTTTCCATTGCCCAAGGAGATATATCAGAAAAAATATTGCTATGAGTAATGTTCAAGATTTTACTGTCTATGTTTAATGATAGAATTTTTATGGTTTAGAGTCTTACATTTAAGTATTTCATCCCTTTTGTGTTTATTCTGCTGTATGGTTTAAGAAGGTTGTCTTGTTTCATTTTTTGGCATGTGTATGTGTGGGGGGAAGCAGGCAGCAGAATCTTCCTGTCCACTGAGGATAGCAAATCACTCATTCTGGACACAATCTTGCTGTTCTGGCAGGAAAGGGGGTGGCAATTCCCTCTAGTGGAGAATGCCCCAAGCTGTTCTCCCAAATGGCTTTTATTGAGAATGGTATTTGTAGGTGTACACAGCATACATGCATAGTTCATCAATCAATTTCAAAAAGGCTATAGTCATACATAAACAGGTATTATCTATAGATAACAATTGAAGGAACACAGAGATTTTCATAGGTCAGGGTCTGTTAGTCATGCTGATGCCAGAGGGTCTTTAAGACGTGTTTCATGAGATAAGGAGTTTACTCCTTATGCCTTGAACTTAAACATCAGGTTTATATCACCAGGGCTATACAAAACAAAGCAAAGCAAGCTTCAAAGAATACAGTGTGCATTTCAGGCCTGATTCCCATAGGAACCCTCAGTGTTAGAGTTGAGTCATGCTTGCCACCTGCATTTTTACCTGGTTTTCTAGGGAGACTTATTAGCCCCTTTTAGAGACCTTTCAGGGCCTGCTCTCACAGGGCTGCAGTATTGGAAATGACACAGAGTGGTCCTCAACATATATGTACCATTTTTTCCAGCATCAGTTATTAAAGACTATCTTTATTTACCTCATTGTATGTTCTTGCCTCCTTTAAAAAATATTAAGGTGTGAGTTTATTTCTGGGCTTTCTATTTTGTTACATTTGTCTGTATGTTTCTATTTATGTCAGTACAATGTTATTTTGATTACTATGGACTTGTAGTATCATTTGCTATTGTACAGTGTGATTCCTCCAACTTTGTTCTCCTCTCTGAAGATTTTTGTGGCTATTTGGAATTTTGGTGATTCCATATAAATCTTTGGAATACTTGTTCTAGTTCTTTGAAATATACCATTGGTGTCTTGAAAGGAAATGCATTGACTTTATAGATTGCTTTCTGTTGTACGGATACTTTAATGATGTTAGAACACAGTATACAAGGTCTGTTTGGAAAAAGTCCAGCTATTGTTAATGTAATGAGAATGGTTTGCATAACATTGATGTAACTTGGCAGCCAAGGAGAGTGGACTGGAACACAGATGCATGAAGGGTGATGACCTCACTGTGCTAGTCAGTGGGAACAGTAGACACTGTTGAGTTAACATGTATACTGTGTGGCTGTTGCATTCAGAATGACTGAGTGAGTTGTGAATCTGCATCAAATTATGTGTTAAGCTTGAACATTGCTCTGCAGAAACTATTGAGATTATTCAAAAGGCTTTCAGGTACGATGTAATGAGTGCAGCACCAATAAAAGTGTGGCAGAAATACTTCAAAGATGGTTGAGACTCTGTTGAAAGTGAGTCCTCCAGACCAAACAATTAATAAGGAGTACCACCTCAATGTTCTTTGTTGGTTGAGAGATGCAATGCGATGAAAACGGCTCTAGCTATGGGTAGTTGGTGACTGGCAACTTCATCACGACAGCTTGCTGCTCATGCATCACATCTTGTGCAGAGTTTTTTTGGTGAAACATCAAATCACCCAGGTGACTCAGCTCCACTACAGCCCAGATTTGGTGCCTTGTAACTTCCTGCTTTTCCCAAGAGTGAGATCATCTTTGAAAGGGAAGAGATTTCAGACCATTGATGAGATTCAGGAAAATATAATGGCAGCTTATGGTAATTCCAACAAAGGATTTTGCAGAGCATTTTGAACAGTGGATGAGACACTGGGAGAACTGTGTGAGGTCCCAAGGTGCCTACTTTGAAGGGACTGAGTTGTCATTGTCCTCTGAACAATGTTTCTTGTATCTTGTATCTTCTTCTGTAAATCTCTCTATGTTTCATATTACATGGCTGGATACTTTCTAGCAGACCTTGTGTGTTGTCTGTTATATACATATATAACAACACAATATATACTAACAACATAAATTTGGATACTGTCAGTAGAGGAAGCATTAAGGGAAGTGACTTTTGATCTAAGGTGAAAATGAACTAGCCCTGCAAAGTCCCAATTCAAAGATTTGTGGGAGATAGAATAATCTGAAAAGTCCTAGGAGATGGAAGTAAGCTGGGACATGTTCTGTGATCTAAATTAGACTTCTTCAAGTAGTAGTAAAGAGGACAGTGTTGAGATAATGTATATAAGCAGAGGCATTTTAACCACTGTGAGTTTGATTTTATTATAAGAATATAGAGAAATTGTTGAAAAACAGTTGAGTGTGAATTTTTCTTTCACCATCAGAATCATGTGGAGAATATTAAAATAGGACTGCCCAGGTCTGTAGAATCTGATCCAAGAGATTTAGGTGGTGTCTAAACCTCAATATTTGTAGTAAGTTCCCTGGTGATTCAGATCCACATCTAATTTGAGAACCACTGATTTAAAATGTTTACGGGCATACCTTAGAGATATTGTGTGTTTGGTTTCAGACCCCCTACAATAAAGCAAATATCACAATGAAGAAATTCACACTTTTTTTTTAGTTTCTAGAATATATTAAGTTGTATGTACACTATACTTAGTCTATTAAGTGTACAATAACATTATATATAAAAAGGTATACATACCTTAATTAAGAATTGCTTTAATGTTAAAAATATACAAACCATCATCTGAGCATTTAGCATGTCATAATCTTTTTGCTGGTGGAGGGTAACATCAAAGACTATACTGATCACACATCAACAAAATAAATGTAATAATAATGGAAAATGTTGAAATATTCAGAGAACTACCAGCATCTGAAAGAGAGACATGAAGTGAGAAAATACTGTTGGAAAAATGGCACAGATAGACTTGCTCAATGCAGGGTTGCCACAAACCTTCAATCTGTAAAAAACCAACCAATAAACAAAAAAAACATGAAGCACAATAAAATGAGGTATGCCTATACTTAATCTTCAGCCTTACTTTGTTACAACAACACTTATTTTTCCTGCTTTTTTCTTATGTGTTTTTCCCGTGAAAGTTTATAATTCTAGAAATTCACTGGGCATTACTTTGGTTATCTTTTATTTCTACTTTAGAAATTTTACTACTTTTATTTAAATTTTTAAAGATTTTTTTTATCTTTAGAGGGGAAGGGAAGGAGAGCGGGAGAGTTCCCTCTCGTGCATCCCCTGCTGGGAACCTGCCTACAACCCAGGCATGTGCCCTGACTGGGAATCGAACTGCAATCCTTCAGTTCGCAGGCCCACGCTCAATCCACTGAGCTACACCAGCCAGGGCAAAATTTTACTACTTTTAGAAAAAGGACCTACATGTTTGCTCTCTTGTTTTCTTTCAGATTTGGAGATCAGGTGTGAGACTAAGAGATTATCATTAGAACATGACATTAATGAAGTAAACTTATTCCAGTGGAAGATGATGGAAAAAATTAACAACCATGGCCTTAACAACCTTATTTTAAAAAATAATTGGGAGTCCAAAAGAAAATTTGAAGGACAAGTAGAATATGTTGGTCAAGTGAAAGTTGCATCTCAAAAAATGTCCTCTTACCAAAAACACACATCTCTTCCTCCACATCAGAGAATTCATTTTACTGACAAACCCTATGAATGTAAAGAATGTGGGAAGGCTTTCAAAGTACGCCAACAACTTACCTTTCATCACAGAATTCATACCGGTGAAAAACCCTATGAATGTAAGGAATGTGGGATGGCCTTTAGACAGACTGCCCATCTTACTCGACATCAGAGACTTCATTCTGTTGAAAAACTTTATGAATGTAAGGAATGTGGAGAATCTTTCATATGTGGCCCAGACCTTAGAGTACATCAGAAAATTCATATTGGTGAGAAGCCCTATGAGTGTAAGGAATGTGGGAAGGCCTTCAGAGTACGTGGACAACTTACTCTCCATCAGAGGATTCATACTGGTGAAAAACCCTATTTGTGTACAGAATGTGGAAAGGCCTTTAGACAGTATGCACACCTTACTCGACATCAGAAGCTTAATGTTGCTGACAAACTCTATGAATGTAAAGAATGTGGGAAGGCCTTTTTGTGTGGCTCTGGCCTTAGAGTACATCACAAACTTCATACTGGTGAGAAACCTTATGAATGTAAGGAATGTGGGAAAGCCTTCAGAGTGCGACAACAACTAACACTCCACCAGAGAATTCATACTGGTGAGAAACCCTATGAATGTAAGGAATGTGGAAAGACCTTTAGTCGTGGTTATCATCTTATTCTTCATCACAGAATTCATACTGGTGAGAAACCTTATGAATGTAAAGAATGTTGGAAGGCGTTTAGTCGTTATTCACAACTAATTTCACACCAGAGTATTCATATTGGTGTTAAACCCTATGACTGTAAGGAATGTGGGAAAGCCTTTAGGCTACTCTCACAACTTACACAACATCAGAGTATTCATATTGGTGAGAAACCCTATACATGTAAGGAATGTGGGAAGTCCTTTAGATTGCGCCAAAAGCTTACTTTACATCAGAGCATTCATACTGGTGAAAAACCCTTTGAATGTAATGAATGTAGGAAGGCCTTTAGACTTAATTCATCCCTTATTCAACATCTCAGAATTCATTCTGGTGAGAAACCCTATGAGTGCAAGGAATGTAAAAAGTCCTTCAGACAACATTCACACCTTACCCATCACCTGAAAATTCATAATGTGAAACTATAAGAAAGTTTTCAGTCCTGTGTTGTAGAACACTCTATGAATGCACAATAGTAATTAATGCTTCCTACATGCAACTGACTTGGTATAAGAGGTTTTATATAATTAAAAGAATGTGGCAATTTATTGTCTTATACCATCACTCAAACCTGATAAATTTCACGTTCATTCTCAAAACTAATCTTATTAATATAACAAATGTGGGAAAGACACTTATCTCTATCCCACCACTGTTCTACTTGTATTATATTGAACACGATGCTTAACTGCTCTGTGTTATAATTTATTTATTTGTAAAATTATAATCCTGTGGCAGAGTAAAATTGCTGCAAATTCAATAATATTTATCCTATGAAGAGATGGAATTTACATTTTTTCCTTTTTAATCTGGGCAGAGTTTAACTTTGACCAGTAGGATATAGTAGAAGTACTACTGTGCCATTTGTGGACCCAGAGTTTACTGGTACATTTTACTTTTCTTGGGATACTCTTTCAAGTTCAGATCCTGAACTCTTATGTTAAAAAAAATCTAGTTACTCTGCTGAAGAGACCACACAGAGAGGTTCTGAGAATACATAGAGAGGAAGAGGTACCCATTCTTCTAGATATGCCCACCAAGACACCAGACAGTTGAGTGAAATAGTGTTGGATCCTCCAGATCAGCCACAAGCAGAATGCCATTGAATGACCTCAGTTAATGCTATGTGAAACAGAAGGATTGTCCAACTGAGCCCCTGCCCAAATTCCTGTCCCACAAAATCATGAGAAACATTATAATGGTGGTTGTTTCAAACCTAAATGATCAAAATTCACTCAAGATACTATAAAAATCCTGAACAAGTCTATAAACAAAGGAAGAAATTTAAATGTAGTTGTGATCTTGGTTGTTTGAAAACCAGAATCAATAGTTTTGTGGGCAATAAAATGTTTTAAAGAAGGATAATCAGTAACAAAACTTTGCCAGATCATTTTATAATGCAGTATCTGAATCAATGAGGATAACCCCTAAAAAAATATCTGGACCAGTGTCAGATAAAATAAATGTAAGCATTCCAAAATGAGTTTAGTAAATTAAACTCAGTAGTCTATTAAAATGATTATAAAACATAAAATGATCTACCAGGAATATCCAGAGGCCCGATCTGTTGTGACTTAATTAGGTATCCAGATTTTAGGTTTTCTAACAAACAATGTAACAATATTGGAAAAGTGACATAATCCAGCCCCAACATCATATAGATTCTCGTTTTATTGTTTGTTTTATCTTCATCAGCGTTAAAAAAGGAATGAACAATAAATATAAAAAGTCATTCAATCTTTAAAAACTTTCCATAAATAAATCTGAATGTTGCCACACACTTAATTTTGAACCAAACCTCTGTAATGTTCCTGTAGTCAAACATACATTGAAACTTGCACCTACAAGTCCATTTTGCTCAGAATGGGCAGATTGGGCAGGTGTCATTGAATACATCATTCACCGTCTAGAATAATACATGTTTTCCACTCAGGATTTCAAATGTTTAAATTTGTGAACAGTGTGTACAATGTTTATACAAAAATATAATGCCAAAAAGAGTATTATAAAAACTATAATAAAATTAACTTTTACTGATAGGTCATTGTATTTCTCCTCCATGGTTCCATTTTTATGTTAGAGGTCTTCTGAAAACAGTATAGTAACTCAAAAGTACGTTCCACAAAACAGTAGTATTTAATGGTACTTGAAAATGATTTGGTGGTCAAATAAGCATGGAATCTCTGTATACTACATTTCTTGGAAAATTTACATTAAGTGTTTATCAAAAGACTATCAAAGATGTTTCATTTTATGTAACAATGTATCTCAGACTTCAATTTTGCAGATGTGATTCTACTTTGATAGATGTTACTGTAACCAAAAATGGTGGCTTCAAGGATGGCGATGTCAGCTTTATGGCAAGTGTATGGTTATTTTTATAGTGAGGAAAGCAAGTCAACATGCTATCCAATTAGCTAATTCTTTGAAAAAGTTTTTTTCTTAATGGTGACTTTCAATAGAATAAAAAACCTCTAGCCCTGTTATTTAAATAAGTACATTGTAAGTATTTAGGTCCTTTATTGGCAATTTTTAGTTACATACAATTTCTCACTGACAAATATCTTACTGAATATTTGTGTTTGTTGCTATGCATAAACAAGAGTTTCTTTATCAAAAAGTGAGATTGCTCAGCAGCAGGTTATATTTACTTGCAACCCCATTAAGTATTCCTGCAGAAGTGGTGAATATCACTGTGGTGCTAATTTACAACCCCTTTTACATGGTGAAATTATTTCCTTATAACTTCACTTCTGGCATGTGCCTTAAAATGTTCCTGGTTAATAGTGAGTTGAGCATCTTTTTACATCTCTTTATTGGTAAACACTGTAATGTGCTATTACTTGTTTTTTTGCCCATTTTTTAAAAAAAGAACATTCATATAAGAACTGTGGAATTCTTAAAAATAACTTTTCATGAGTAATCCTTTACCTAGTATTATAAATGATAAACTTACCTTATCCTAGATCTGGCTTATATCTGTGTTTATGGTGATATTGTCATTAAAATTTTAAATATGGATATAATCATAGTGTTCATTATTACCCAATAATATTTTTAATTTAGTTTTTACTAGATCATTTTCTAGGCAATCAGTTATGTCAACTGCAAATAGATATAGTTTTGTTCTTTTCTGAATATTTACAGTTATTATTAATAATCTTATTGTAATAGAGAAAATTTCCACAATAAGATTTAGAGTTAGTGATAGTAACATGCATCTAATTGTTTTCCCCAATTTAATGGAAATCTCTTAGTGTAACGTTTGCTCTAGAGTTGAGGTAAGTAGACTTTATGTGGCTCAGTTGTTTCCTTTTTTTTTTTTTTTTTTTGACATCAGAAATGCCTGCTGAATATTGTCAGATGCCATCTGGCACATTCTTGAATTTGTTAATGTGGTAAGTTGTACATTGGTCATTAAGGAAGTATGTTATTGGTGCAAGAATGAACAGATAGACGTATGGAACAAAATAAAGAGCCCTGCAATAGACCTATACGTATGTGGTCATTAAACTCATGACAAAAGTTCTTCAGTGTTGTTGGGAAATGGTGGTCTTTTCAATAATTAGTGCTGGGTCAGTTGCATGTCCATATTGACAAATAAATCTTGGGTCTTACCTTACATTACACTCAAATTCCAGATACATTAGTGATCAAAGTATAAATGATAAGGCTTTAGAAGAAAACAGACTATCTTTCTGCCTGAAAGGAGCAGTGACTTCTTAAACAGAACATTAAAAGCACCAACCATAAGGGGAAAAAATGGTGTTTTACTATATTAAATTAAAATATATATTTTCATCAAAAGACCCCATTTAAGCCCTGACTGGTGTGATGAAGTGGGTTAAGCATCATCCCACAACCTAGAAGATCACCTGTTCAATTCAGGTTCCAGGTTGGGGGTGTGTGAGGGGCAACTGATTGATATTTCTCTCATGCATCCACATTTTTCTCCCTCTCTCTGTCCTTTCCCTTCTGTCTAAAAACAAATAAAATATTTTTAAATGCCATTTAAAAGGTGAAAAGCCAAGCCATAGACTAGGAAAATATATCCACAATATATATGTATATATCTGACCAAGGACTTACCCACAATACCTACAGATCAATAAATGACAACCAAATAGGAAATTCAGAAAAACCTCAACCATTTTTTAAAAAGGATATTCAGATGGCTAAATAATGTCAAAAGGTGCACAAGTTCATAAGTTATCAATAAAATAGATACCACTATATACCATCAGAATAGCTAATGAAAAAAATGTGTACAAAGGACTTGTGCATAATGCATACCTACAGTGTGCCACAGAATACTCTAGCCTTCAACAATATGCTAATGAATATTAAAATCCCCAATCTCCAGGAACATCTGGAGAGCAGACAACCAGTGAATACCTAACTAAGAAAACATCAGATACTGATAAGGGCTAAGATGGGAAGGAAAATTACTGGAGGGGAACAATTCAGTCAGTCATTTCATCCATAGTGGGGACAATACAGGTTTTGCACAATAATAGCCAGGCTAATACTGAAAAAAAAAAAAGCCACAAAGTAATGCTAGACCTACCTGGTATTTGAAAATACCAGCAAGTCCTGATAATCAAAACGATGTGGCACTCATGCATGAAAAGGCCAGTGGAATACAATAGAAAGTCTATAAATAGACCCAAATATACAGGGAATTTTAGTACTAAGGATAGGGGGAGTGACACCTTTCCGAGTATATCTTTTTGTATAATTTTCACTATGGGGTTCACATTTTAAAAATAACAGAGTTCTGGCCAAGATGGAGGCATAGGTAGAAGCCCTTTGCTTTCTCACACAACCAAAAGGAGTAAAACAACCAATATAAAATCAATAAACAACCACTTCCAGCCACGATGCAGGTGTAGGTAGACACACTGTGCCTCCATGCCCAATCAAAAGAAGGACAACAGCAAATTTAAAAACAAAAAACAACCAGAAATGACAGAACATTGAACTGTACGGAAGTCCAACAGCCAAGGAGTTAAAGAAGAAACATTCATCCAGGTGGTAGGAGGGGCAGAGACAGGCAGCTGGGTGGAGAGGGCCAGGGCAGGCAAGGCAGCAGCTGGCAGACTGGTGAGGGGGTGGATTGTGGACTGGGCAGTCCCGCATTCACGTGCAGATCAAGTGGGAGGAACAACTGGGGTGTGAGACAGACTGCACAACCCAGAGTTCAGCGTGAGGAAATAAAGCCTCAAACCACTGACTGAAAAACCTGTGTGGTTGAGGCAGCAGCAGGAGAAACTCCCAGCCTCATGGGAGAGTTCATTGGAGAGACCAACAGGGTCCTAGAATGTACAGAAGCCCACCCACCTGGGAATCAGCACCAGAAGGGCCCAGTTTGGGTACCCAAATTGTGGGTAGTGGGGGAAGTGACTGAAAACCGGCAGAAGAGGAGGAGCAAGTGGCATTTTTCCCTCTCAGACCCCTCTCCCACATACTGCGCCACAACCAGCGACTGGGTTGCCCTGCCCTGGTGAACACCTAAGGCTCCACCCCTTACTACAGAACAGGCATGCCAAGACCAAAAAAAAAAAAAAAAGGCCCAAATGAAAGAACACATCAAAGCCCCAGAAAAAATACAACTAAATGACGAAGAGATAGCCAACCTATCAAGTACACAGTTTAAAACACTGGTAATCAGGATGCTCACAGAATTGGTTGAATTTGCTCGCAAATTAGATGAAAATATGAAGGCTATGCTAAGTGAAGTAAAGGAAAATGTACAGGGAACCAACAGTGATGGGAAGGAAACTGGGACTCAAATCAATAGTGTGGACCAGAAGGAAGAAATAAATGTTCAACCAGGATAGAGTGAAGAAACAAGAATTAAAAAAAAAAATGAGGAGAGGCTTATGAACCTCCAGGACATCTTTAAACATTATAACATCTGAATCATAGGGGTGCCAGAAGGAGAAGAGGAAGATCAAGAAATTGAAAACGTATTTGAACAAATAATGAAGGAGAACTTCCCCAATCTGGGAAAGGAAATAGAATTCCAGAAAGTCCTGGAAGCTCAGGGAGTCCCAAAGAAGTTGGGCTCAAGAAGGAACACACCAAGGCACATCATAATTACATTACCCAAGATGAAAGATAAGGAGAGAATCTTAAAAGCAGCAAGTGAAAAGTAGACAGTTACCTACAAAGGAGTTCCCATAATACTATCAACTGATTTCTCAAAAGAAACCTTGCAGGCAAGAAGGGGCTGGAAAGAAGTATTCCAACTCATGAAAGGCAACCTACATCCAAGATTATCTATCCAGCAAAGCTATCATTTAGAATGGAAGGCTAGAGATAAAGTGCTTCTCATTTAAGG
Organism: Carollia perspicillata; assembly: GCA_004027735.1. Taxonomy (NCBI): domain Eukaryota; kingdom Metazoa; phylum Chordata; class Mammalia; order Chiroptera; family Phyllostomidae; genus Carollia; species Carollia perspicillata. The sequence goes on along the minus strand of PVKM010041752.1, from coordinate 139 downwards.
TCAAGTTAAAGGAATTCATCATCACCAAGCCTTTGTTATATGAAATGTTAAATGGACTTGCCTAAGAAGAAGATAAAAAATATGAACTGAAAAATGACACCAAGCTCACAACTATCAACAACTGAAACTAAAAAAAAAA
>PVKM010041751.1:0-13004 GCA_004027735.1 Carollia perspicillata | reverse complement strand
AGGTACAAAATAGATGGGGGGGGCGGTTAAGAGTAGTATGGGAAATGGAGAAGCCAAAGAAATTACATGTAGAACCCATGAACATGAACCAAGGTAGGGGAATGCTAGGGGGTGGGGGGTGGTACAGGGAGGAGGGGAATAAAGAAGAGAAAAAATGGGACAACTGTAAAACCACACTCAATAAAATATATTTTTAAAAAAGAAAGAGCAAGAAGCAATATGAACTCACTTTTATACTTTTCTAAAAAGAACAACAAAATAAAACCAAAGAAACTAGGAAAAAGGATAAAATTAAAATATGGTAATCCTGAAAGTAATAAGATAGCATAAATAAGTGGACAAAAGCTAATGAAATAGATAAACTTGTTAAGATCTTGATTAAGGAGAGGTAGAGAAAGGGAGATAGAATGAGCAAAAATAAGTAAGATTAGAAATGACAAAGGAGAAATAATCATGGAGACACACATATGATTAAAATAATTTGAGAGAATAGAATAATTAGTTCTATGGAAACAGTTTTTGAAACATGGAATGATCAATTCTCAGCAATATTATAAATTGTGAAAATTGACCCAGGGAAATAAAATTTTAAAATTTTATTTTAAAATTTGAATTATCAAAGAGAAGCTGGAGATATTGATAAATAGTCTATTATAAAAATTTAAAAAGTTATAGATGTTTGGAAAGCTTTACAGGTACTTGAATATAGACTATATGTTAAATTATATTTGGAGATTATCAGTAATTATTTTTGCTGCTACAAGTATAACAAACCCCTATTCTCAAAACCAACATGAAGTATTTAGAGATAAAATGTTATAATATCTGCAATCTATGTACACACACACCACACACAAATATGGCAATATCATTATAGAATTACAGTAATCAAAACATCATGTTGTTGATAGAAAGACAGACAAAGTGATTAATGGAACAGACTAGACAGTACAGAAATAAATCCTCACCTATATAGACAACTGATTTTTGACAAAGGCACAAAAACAATACAACAAAGGTGACTTCTCAACAAATGATGTTGGGACAATTAGATATCCATAAGCATAAAAGAAAATGTGGATCACTACCTGTCAGTATATTAAAACCTAAGACTACAAAACTTCTAGAAGAAAACATAGGAAAAATATTTGTGAGCCTAAGTTAGGCAAAGATATCTTAGATAAAGACCCAAATTCATAAAAGAACAAATTTATACTTTGGACTTTATTAAAATGTAAAATCTCTGGTCTTGAAAAGACACTGATCAGAGAATAAAAAGACAAGCCACAGATTGGGAGAAACTCTCTGGAAAGTGTATATCATAAAAAGAGACGTGTATCCAGATTATATAAAAGAACTCTCATAACTCAGCAATAGAAAAGAAAAAAACCCAACTAAAAAAAAGATGTAAACAGAAAATTCACCAAAAAACAAATATGCAGGTGGCAAATAAGCACATGAAGAAATGCTTAGCACCTTTAGCCATTAGGGAAATGCAAATCAGAACTTCAGGAAGTACCTATTACAGGAGGCTACAATTAAAGACTGCCCACGTCAATTGGTGCCCAAGAACCTGGAGCTTTGATCACTGATGGTGGCAATATAAGATGTTATAACAACTTTGGGAAATAGTTTGGCATATACTTAAAAGTTAACATTAATGCAAAAATTCTATTTCTAGTTACCATATTTTCAGACCATAAGATGCACCTAGGTCTTAGAGGAGGAAAATTAGGGGAAAAAATTTGAAGCAAAAAAATGTGGTAAAATATTTAATAACATAAATAACATAATATTTCACCAATGTAAATGTAAATAGAACTCAACAGCAGCATTAACAACCATTATTCCTCCCAAATTTCGGGTGAGGGGGAAGGAAAAGAAAATGTGCATCTTGTTGTCTGAAAAATACAGTATTTACCCAAGGAAATAGAAAATATACATCCATTCAAAAATATGTACACAACTATCCATAAAAGCTTTATTTGTAATAGCCCCAAATTGTCAATGGCCCAAATGTTTCTCAACAGATAGATGAATGGATAAACACTGAAGTACATCCATACAACAGACTATTACTCAACAGTAAAAAGGAGTGTACATACAACAACACAGATGAATCTCCAGATGGTTACACTGAGTGAAAGAAGCCAATCACAAGAGACCACATATTATGGTTGTATTTATTTGATATTTCCTGAACATGCAAATCTACAGGGACAGGAAATAGATTAGTGGTCCTGAAGGCTGTGGGATAGGACAGTTGAGGGGTGATAGCTAAAGGGCACAAGGTTTCTTTTGAGGGGTGATGAAAATGTTTTAAAATTGATTGGGCCAATGGTTGCACAACCTTGTGATTATACTAAAGACTGTTGCATTGCACTTTAAATTGGTGGATTATATAGCATATAAATTTTATCTCAATAAAAATGTTATAAAAATAAGCAAATAAAAAGAAGACCCTTCCCCCCTATATTGTCTTAGCAGGTATGTAAGAGACAACTTTATATAATCCTAATTTCTCAATGTATTTATTCAGTCTTACAGTGCTCAACTCCTCAATACTCTTTCTGCCATTTTCCCTGATGATTTCACCCCAAGCACTTCTCTTTATCTACTGGACTGTATATTTACTTCCTTGCCTTTAGTGCCTATTTTGCTCACTAGCATTCAACTCTGTGAGTGGTGGTACTTTTCAGTGGTTTACCCACAGCTGTCTTCCCTCTGATTAAATCAACATCTGGTACGTAACAGGTGCTTGATACATATCGGCTGAGCTAATGAGTACATGAATTAGGACTCTTGTCTCTGCCAAAAGCATCTGAAAAGATGCCCCTTTTGGTCACATATGATAATCATGGTTTCAAACCAAAATTCAGCAGCAAGTTATATCTCTAATCTCAAAATCCATACATTTAAATTTAGCATACTGAACCACCGTGATGAATTGAGTGGCTGAAAATCTCACTGGAATGTCATATCCTCTTGTTTAGTGAGATTTTCAGCCACTCAAACAACAGGTTATGACATTCCACAAAGAATGGTGATCGATGTGTCCTATCTGCTGTTTCATCTTAATCTCCAGGGTCTGGTTCCATAGTCAGGGTATTAACTGAGGTCTGTGATTATAAGGCACGAAACCAGAGTCCCTCAGAGGTTGCTAGTGAAGCCTAGAGGACCATCCTCAATATGGGATCTTGAAGGAACTGCAGCCATCTGGTCACTTACTTCCAAAAGTGAAAGTTGGGATGAATTAATCCAGTGTCACTTCTTTCTTATATCGTTTCTCTCAAGGTTCAAAAAGGGGGGAGAATCCTATAGGTCCAGCTGGTCCTCAGGCTTGTCTTGTCAAGGTGAGCATCCTGACAGTCCTCCAGGACCCTGCGCTTTGTGGGGAATGTCACTCCTCAAAGAGATATCAAGGTGTGTCACTAGCAGAGGATAGAACAGTGCTGGATGAGGAAGAGCAATGGTGGTCAGTGCTGTCAGCTCTCTGTTTTGGGTCTTTTCATTTTTCAAGATTAAATGACTAGTCCTTGCACAAAGGGTATAATTTCACTCAAGTTCTCTTCAAATTGGGTGTCTGAGTTGTGTCATTATTTTGTCAATTAATGGTAATAGTCATATTATAAAATAATATTTACCCCTCAATCTCTATCTGACTGATGCAGCAGAAATTCAGCTTGGTCATTATTGACTATGGGAGTTTGGGGTGGGTGTGGAAACATTGGAGCCCCCATGTCTAGGTGGGAGGCCTGCTACGTACTGAGCCAGGTGCCCTTATGATCTTAGAGAATCTTCTCTACCCCTCACCCGTTACTTGTTCCTTTCCACCCTCCCCCCTGTAAGAAACTCAACTTCCTACCTTCTTCCTAGGGTATTTTCAGGCAATTGCTATCTAAGGCTCTGAATGGAAACCTCTCTGGTCACTGTGTTCATTTCCTAGGGCTGCCATAATAAAGTGCCTCCTCATCATTTGGGAGGCTTGAAGTCTGAGATCAAAGTGTTGGCAAGCTTGATTTAGTCTGAGTTCTTTGTAGCTGGCCTGTAGATGGACATCACATGACCCATCTTCTGTATGTGTCTGTGTCCTAATCTCCTCTTCTTATAGGGACACAAATCATTGTTCTAGGGACCACCATATGACCTCATTTTACCTTAATTACCTCTTTAAAGGCCTATCACTGAATATAGTCACATTCTGAAGTGTTGGGGTTAGGACTTCACCATAAGAATTTGGGGAGCATAACTCAATGTGTAACATAATGGAAACACACAGTGAGAACTTTTTGGAGGAGGGAAGGAAGGAATATGGGAAGAACAACACAAATCAGTCTTCCTCCATGGATTAACTGGGTACATCCTGTCACCTGGCCCCCTGACACTGGAAGTCCGCTTTGTCCTTGTTGTGGTTTTCTGCACTACCCAAGTCAGGGAACTGCACATGTGTCTGCAGTGGGTGATGCTTGCATATTGTGAACTTAGAGGAAGGCAGGGCGGGGGAGGGGGGAATTAAGCCAGGGTTAACAGTGGGTTATGCTACTAATCAACTACAATCCTTTTACCATAAAGGGTCACAGAAACGATTTACTAGTTGGTCTGAAGCCTTATTCAGTTATGAGAGTCCATTCATGTTAGCTGCCCACCACCCCTGGTTCCACTTTGTGGAGTAACAGCAAAGTGTGAAGAACACAGGCTCTGAGGTCAGGGAGCTTGCATTTGAATCCTGGCTCTGTTGCTTCTGGACTATGTGGTCTTGAAAATGCTTCAGATTTCCTGTCTATAAAGTGGGTAATTATAATACTGCCCAAGCTACCTTGCTACTGTGCTGAATCCCAGTGACAATATAGGACAAGTGCTGAAGAGGGCCTGGCACATACTAAGTGCCCAATAAATGTCAGCTATAACTTCTTATGGGGCAGCTAGGAAATTTTTAAATTGTACCTTAAAAATACATAGTCACTGGATGACTTGAGGGCCAGTTTTCCTGTAAAAGTCACTACACAAATAGAAATAAATACCTCCTTAGCTACCTGAATGCCAGATCTGTGAAGATCTAATCCATTTAAAAGTAGAGAAGTCCCTTGGAGCAGCAGAGATAGCAGTCACAAAACCTGCTCAATACACAATGACCCTTGGACCACCAATTTGCCCCTACCGGCTCTTTTTTTTGCATACATATCTAGCCACCTTGCCTCCTGGGTTTTCCAGAAGCAGCAAATTAGAAAGTAAAGGGGGAAAATGATTAGAAGCAGGCACACTGACAGAAGCAAGAAGTGACAGCTGACAGTTTGTCAGCTAAGGAAAAAGGAAGAAAATTAAAAAGCAGAGCAAACAGCCCCACATAGCTCAATAACCCCTGAGGCCTTCGTGGCACAGCACCATGATTGATGTTCTTAAGGATGACCTGTGGACCTATGTTCCTTGCTGTGGTAATGGCCTCTGCATCCACTCTGCTATCCAAGCTAGAAACATCAGCCCCCTCCTAAGCTCCTCCTTCTCTCTTTCCTCGTGATTCTAGTTGGTCACACATGCTATCCATTCCCTTTTAAATGTGTCTCAGGGTTCTAGTACCTGACACCGAGGAATGGATGTCCTGAAATAATAACACATGGTTCCCAGCACTCCACTGTGACTGCCTTATTGTTTACTGCACAATTGCACAAGAGGCTTTCTTTTGGCCTCCCTGCCTCCAGTCGCATTGTGTAAGGACAGTGTCATCAAGGCAGGGGTGGGGGACACTCACTCATAGTTGTTGAGTGTCTATCATGTGTTCAACAACATATGCTCATCATCCTATTCAAATAAAAACAACACCTCTTAACATAGGCGCAAAGATATTGTAAGTTATTTTTGAAAATAAGACTAAGTATATATATTCAGAGTGAATTAGAGGAAGTAAAGTAATTAGTTCAATAATTCAGACTGCAAATACCACTTTCATTTCAACTATAGAGAATTGGAGGAACACTGGGAGAGAGGGGAGTGTGTAGCTTGATTCTTTATTGTGAATAGAATAAGGTTTGTTTCTTCTCTTCTGTTCTGTATCTTACTTTATTCTCTTCATATGCCATCATGACCTTGAATATACACTAATCTTGTAGGTTTTGCTTCCACAAATGCAAACTCTCTACAGTGGCTTCCTCTCCATCCTTGCACCATGCTGCAGTGCTGGGGGCTTGCTGTGTGTGCTGGTGTTGCGGGCGAGAGAAAGCTTCGTTGTGCTGTCTTACATTGCTGTAATCACTGAATTTTCTGTGCCATAGGATTGGCATCCAAGCTCACATCTGGGCTGTATCTGAGCCTGATCTCCAGGAGTGCCACTGACAAAAATGATGCACAGAACTTAAGTTTTGTATCTTAAGAAAGTTCTCATTATTTTCTGTTTAACTCTGAACTGAATGCAAATATACTTAGTGCCTTTAATGCAGGCATTTCTAATAATCAGCATCCTCCTGATCATTAGGTTGATAAAGTGCCTTCTAATTATGAACCTTAAATGGACCATTTGCCTGCTCTGAAGCAATTTGCCTTTCAGCTGGAAATCCCTTTAATAAAGATATTAGTTGATTCCATTAAATATGTACCTATTCTGGTTGTTCTAGGGAGTGCCCTTTATTAACGACTGGCAGTCATTAAGAAAATACTGCTATCAACACAATGTCATCCCCTCTGTTGCCTGTACACAGACCACGGTCTTGGATTTTCCTTTGTGGTCTCTGTCCACATAATCTCCATACTTGCTGAGGATTTCACCATGTCCTTAAATCAATAGCACTCAGTGTTTGTGTTCCCCAAGCAGTACCTCAGAAGGCCATGTTCATGACCCTGAGACAGAGTGCCCTTATACTGTGACATGTTCCCTGTGATATCTTAGAGTTTGAAGTGCATGTCCCAGAAGGTCATAGTGCCACGTGACCATAGTGCCATGTGAAGCATGCCTTCCCTGCAAAAGTAGAGGGTGGGCACAGTTTCATAGACAGTCCAGCAAACCACAATAGATTTTATTTTTAATATCTACTCACCTACTACCCACTCAGCCTTTCCTTGACTTCCCAGGATGGTGCCCATACTGAAATGCCAACTTTATTCATTTTGTTTTGATTTATCATGTGCTCACATTCTGAGCAGAAGACAGAGAGAAGAGAGAATGAGACCACTTCTGGTTTTTTTTCTTCCAACCCTTTGGGACAATTTATATGGAATGGAAATTGATGTAGATAATATATTTTTGCTTTAAATTGCCAGTAAGTTTTTTTTTTTAACACAAAAGTATGCCTTTGAACTAAATTGGTCAAATATTTGCATAAACCCAACTTAAATCATTTTCAAACTTTTCAGATATTAACCATTTTTGCATGTATCAAAGCACAATTTCTTTCTATCTTCTCTCCACCTTCTTTTTGCTAAATTTTCTGATCCTTTTACAAGCAATCTAAAACACATGAGTGATGGCAGAGAAATGTACACCCCACCTCCTCCAGAAAGTCTGGGAATGCAAGAATAGTCTCTCTTCATAATTTATTTTAAAAGCTATTTTTAAAATAGCATTTGATTTTTCTCATTAGATTTTTTTATTATCAAAGAGGAAAAAATTAAAATTGCAATTCCGCTTTTCAGAGATAATCACGGTTACCATGTTAGTGTACAGCCTTCTAGTCTCTTATACACAGAGAGAATGTGGTAAAGCTTTCTACACATTTATGAAGTCAAATTTAATGATAAAATGAAGCCAAGATTTGGTAGCAAATTAAAAGAGTTTCAACAGCCAAATCATGAATTAACTCAAAATGACCTTGTTCCTGAAAAGCTGGGGCCAACTCTGATGGAGCTCTCTGGGAAGATTACTTAAACTACACAATTCTAAGCTTCTAATTATGGTTTTTATGCTAAGTGTTTTATAATGAAGGTGGAAAAGCTTAACCTCAAAAGAGCAATAAACTTAGAAATCTGTAAGACAGGGGTGTCAAACTCATTTTCATTGGTGGCCACATAAGCCTCACAGTTGCCTTCAAAGGGCAGAATGTAATTTTAGGACTGTATAAATGTAACTACCATATTTTTAGGACTATAAGATATACCAGACCATAAAACACACCTAGGTTTTAGAGGAGAAAAATAGGAAAAAAAATTTTGAAGCAAAAAATGTGGCAAGATATTTAATGACATAACATAATATTTCACTAATATAAATGTAAACTATATTTACTAGCCAGGTAAGCTACATCTGGACTATAAGACACACACCCCTTTCCCCCCAAATTTGGGGGGTGCATCTTATAGTCCAAAAAATACAGTACTCCTTCACAGTTATGCAAGAGCTCAGTGCTGCTGTTGGGTAGAAACAAGGTGGCGGGCCAGATCTAGCCCCTGGGCCTTGTGTTTGCCACCTGTGCTGTAAGATGACTGGATTTGTGTAACAGAAGCAGAAAGTTGTTCCTCTAAGAAATGGTTCAGTAGGGAATTATTTTTAAGGCTCCTCCTAACACGTATTACCACAAAGCAATTTCTTTCATATTTTTGGTCAATATTATCCTTAAAAGTCATTGTGATTTCCTGTTGGGAAGGGTGCATAGATAATGTGTCCTTTGAACAACTAGAGAATGCCAACTTTCCTTTATCTGTACAATTAAAACAACAACTTGAAAATAAGAACACTTGGCCAAAATTTGATAGGAATAGCTAATCCTTTTACTTTTTGGAGAGCCAGAGTATCGCACATACTCCCTTATGACAGGGGGCTTTTCCAAGGACAGGTAAAGGTTTCAGTAGAGATTCACTAATAAAAGACTCTACCCAAATATTGTTTTGGTGGTAATCAGTACCCCAGTAAAGAATGCTGGTATTTTACATAAAATTTCTCTCCTAGCTGGCATTTCCACCATTAATTTATTAAAAAAAAGGCAAATAATATTGTGCCTCTGGATCACCCTAAATTAATTTGCTCCTTGAGTAAGGGTTGATTCAGTTTGGGAAGCTGGGAGAAACAGCCCATATTTATACAAAAAGGAAATTTTCTGTGAACTATTTTGCAGCTGCTTTTAGCTGCACCCGTGTCTGATTATTTCACACATTTACAGACATAAACTTGCTGCCTCTATATAATAGCTGCTCTCTTACTTAGGGCTGCCGTGTGCTATCATAGGTGTCACTCACTGTCCCACAGAACAAGAGCACCTGTGGATTTAGGTGTTAACCCAATCAACCAGCCTAACCAGAACATAACCTGAATACAAATGGGATCTCACATGGCTGGGGCTCTGGGCATGTCAGTCTGCATAAAATAGCAGTCTGTAGAAAAAATAAACATCAAAAGCCACTGAAATCTTTATTCTGTCTCACAAGAAAACACTAAATAAAACAGACCATTTTTAGTTCAAAGCAAATTTCCTTTAAAAAGTCACTCTTGATGACTCTCCACTTTCAAGATCTTTTTCACTGCTGCCAGTGACATCTGCCAAAACCTGCCTCCTCTAGTTCTTCCTTGGGGCCTTCGGCCCACATCCAGACCCAAAGGGCTCTTCAGCCTCTGTCCCCAGCCTCTCACTCCCTGCTTATTTCTTTACTGTGAGGATTGACTTACCCCCTCTTGCTACTTTGTCTTCTGTTTATCAATTCTCCCATCAGTAAAATTCTGTACAATCAAGTAGAGCCTGTAAGCTGGCCCAGAAATAAAAAATCAAGAATCTCCCAACCCTTCCCTGTTTGGTGGAATTAGTAGGAACAAAAATATCAGCTTATGAAATTACAGACATGCCTGCTTTCTATAGTTGTTTGAAAAAGCCAACTCTTTCCATCTGTCTCCTTGCTCCAAAGACTATTCTCCAAGGAAAATGCCTTTGAAAAATGCCTTTGCTTTATGCCTACACATTTTCTGTATTCTAATTCTTTCAATAAGTGTTTTATGCTAGGTGCTGGGTTACCAAGATGAATAAGACATATGCTCAGATGGTAACACCTACAAATGGCTATGAGAATCTGTACTATGTTCTTTTATATTGCACTTATACACAGCCAGTATAGGTGAAATTGTATAAATTGTATAAATCCCTCACATGAGGGAAGATTTTGGGAACTGCCCTGCCTGGTTTCAGAAGCTATAACCCCCCATGGCTAAGGCTGAGTGAGTGACCTTTGGACAATAAGCCACTAAGGAGACAAAGCTTATCTCCCTGGCAGGGGAGCCACTTCTGCTCCTTTTCCTTCACTCTGCCTGGCTCCCAATGCTTGATCAGTCAGCTAATGATGGGTAAGATTCCCCAAGGGGGGAATGACCTAAGACAGGCATGATCATGGGAGGCCCCCAGGGGAGGACTTGGAGGGCTATGGACAAAGGGGGTGATGGGCCCTTGCCCCTCGGCTTTGACATAGCCCGAGTCCTCATTCTATCTGCAAGAAGTCTCCTAATGTCTTGGCTGCCTTACTTCCCCTGCCTGACTTAAGCCTGAAACAATGACAGAGGATGGTGCAGCCCTATGCTAGAAAGGGCAGGTTCCCTGGGTGATCAGGTCTAAGAAAGAATACATAAACTTCTTTGAAAACTGCTTTGCTAAGAATGCTCTCGATTAAATGATAAGGGTTCAAGCAGGAACTGAGTTTGTTTCCCAAAGTTTTGTAGCCCCTTAGCTAACAGACCCTGACTGAGAATAGGCCCTCAGAGTTCTTTGTATGTTATCTATTATTTAATCCTTACCGCCTGACAACGATTAATGAGCTTTTACCTGTATTCCTGTGCAAAATGAACCCAATAAAAGCCCATTGAGGAAAAGGCTCTTGGCCCTTCTCCTTTGAGACATCGACCACCTTTCCTCCCCAAGCAGATCATGTCTTGGTAGACTTATTCTCATCTGTGGCAGCAAGGGGGCCCTGTAGGCAGAGCCCCCCCCCCCCACTGCCAACAGGAAGACATCTTGAAGGAGAAGGAGCTTCAGTTAGAACATGAAGAACATGCATGAAAAAGGCGTTCTAGGCAGAAGGAACAGCATTTACAAAAGCTCTCCTCTAGAATATAATGAAGAAAAACAAAGACATGATAATTACCTTCAGATGTTTGGAGGGTATCCAAGTAGAAGGCTGTGCAGCCTTGGTTTGTGTTATCTCAGGGCTGAGAAAAGAGACAATCAGGCAACAATAAGAGAAGTCAAATATACTCAAATATACATAGAACAATCTGACAGAAGTGATAATAATAGCAAATACTTTTCCGCCACATATAACATGCCAAACATTATCCTAAGTGATACATATCCTTTATGAATAAAGGAATATATATGTGTACATATGTATGTATATGAAATTAATCCTCATAACAACCCTCTACTATTACTATACCCTATTTATAGATACAGAAACTAAGGCACAGAGGTATTAGGTAACATACCTAAGGTGTTACAACTGGTAACTGGTGGCCCCGGGACTTGAACCTAGGCAGTTTGGCTCTAGCATTTGTGTTCTTACTACTCTTGTATAGTGCCAATGGAATAGCATGTTGCTTATCACTTGGGTAGGAATATTCTAAATGACTTTCCTGCATTGAATGGGAGGCTGAGCTATATCATTTCTAAGACCTCTTTCTTTCACCTTTGAACCTGTGAGGCTGGTAACTCATCTCAAATCAGCTCATAACTCATAACCACACTTCTTAGAGTCTCCTATCTATCCTCCTCCATTGAAGAACCATGGACTTACCAAACCATAAGACTCTCTCAGTCCCACCTGCGTGGTTTTTCCTCCATACTTTCTCTTTCTGTCCCAAATCATGGTTACGTAGATAACTCTGCCTGTATGAAAACATCTTTCCACCTTCCCCTGCTGCCTCCCAGTTTCCTTCGTGAGTGTTCTCTCCTTGTACCATCCCCGCAACTGTGTCACCATGGTCCAGGAGTTAGTGTGGCAAAGGAAGGATTTACCTCCGAGAGTATGGACAGAAGCCAAGGGGTATGACTAGTTACACACAAATAACATGGCCCTTTCCCAGCAGGATCCCTTTGTGGACATTCTGCTATTGTGACTAAGAACTCCTCAGATGTGGAGCAGAGCAAGAGGCTAGAGGAAAGGGAAATGTAACAGTGTGCTGTGCTTGGCCACTCGGACCCGGAGAGCTATGTGCCGATGGACCTCTGAGACTGGGCTCTGAGGGGGCAGCCGTTTCCCATCCCCAAAGAACCAGGGAGACTGGTTCAGACATTTCTGTCTGTCTTAGGAACAGCTGGCAGCTCCTATACGAATCTAATTAAGCATTTTCCTGGCTGCAAATACTTCGAGTTCTATTTTAAGATTAAAGAACATTTCCCAAAATATTCCTTACAGATGATTGGCTTCAGATATTTTATCCCTAACACACCATTTTATGACACAGGCTAAATCGCATTATAGAAATTACTCCAACCTGAAGCTAGGCCAAGTCAATAATATTGATTGATGAAGCCAGGAAGTCAACCATCTGAATTCAATGCGTCAGTCCAGACCAGTTGTCCTTTAACCTTGTCATATTTGTGGCTAATGTTCCTTCCCCTGATAGCTCCTCCCCTAAATAATAAATGTCAGAGAAAATGAAAACCGATTGTATTTGCTTCAATCAAAAGAAGCAAGATGCAGCTGTGTTGTGGTCTGGCACCTACACTGGAATCCGTTCAGTCTCTGGAACTTCAGTGAGTGTGCTAGGTCACTTCCGGGCTGACAGGCACAGCTGCTCCGCTCTGCCCTGCCCCACGTGCTTCGGCTGGCAGCATTGCACTTCAAGCAAAGGAGACCCACAGGCAGCGGGATGTCTGATTTTGGAAAGTAAAAGCAGCAAAGAAAGACAATTATTATGATGGAAATTCTAGGACTCCTGTTGAATCTGTCATTATGCTCATAAATAATGTGCTCCTATTAAAAGTCTAGATGAGTCTTCTTTTCTCTGCCACAATCATTAAAGGGTGTAATCAGGTAAGAACCTACATCCTACCCCATAAAAGGGAGCAGAAATCAAAGCCAGAGGCATTGCTGCCTACAAATTTTTA
>PVKM010041750.1:0-13041 GCA_004027735.1 Carollia perspicillata | reverse complement strand
GCCCTCTGCATCTGCAGGTCCGCACCCTCAGATTCAACCAACCGTGGATGGAAAATACTTTTAAAAATTATGTCACATTGTTGCTAAACTGTGTTGTGTAGGCATAAGCCTATTATGTGTGCATTAGTACTGAACATATACACAGACTTCTGATTATTCTCTAAACAACACAGCATACCAGCTATTTACATAGCATTGACATTGTGTTAGGTGTTTTAAGTAATGTAGGGATGATTTAGTGTACACAAGAGGGTGTGTGAAGGTTATATTCAAACACTATGCCATTTTATGTAAGACTTGAGAATCCTCAGGTTTTGGTTTCTGTGGGGGACTTGGAACCAATCCCCCAATGATGCTAAGGGACAGATATATAGATATAGATATAGATATAGATGTAGATATAGATATAGATACAGATAATGCTATATTTGCCTAAAAAAGAAAAAAGGATACTTTTTCTGGCATTACTCACTATGTGAGTAAATGACGATATAATTTTCTAAACATATTAAAATTTTTAAAAATTGTGCTAAGACAACCGTAAGAAGAAATGTTTAAAAAATAGGTCTCGTTCCAGGAAGTTGTTAAATTCAGTTTGTTGTATCAGCAGGTCATCTTTTAAATAAGAAAATTAATATCAAAACTTCAAAGCAACAACTGGCACACAGGTATGCCACAAAAGTTTTTGAAAGGTGTGATGCCCGCCTCTTTAGTCAGGGGCACCGGCAGCCTCTCCCCTGGATCGTCAGATAAAAACACGGCAGTGGCCAGAGCAGCAGGAGTTGTCTGGTGTGAATGAACCAAAGTTCTACTGATTTTTTTTCTCCGATTGGCAAAAAATACATTTTTGGGGGGTGCCGCAGACATTTGATAATTAGTTTACATACACCACGAGATGAAAAAGGTCGAAACTCACTGCTTTAAAGGAATGAAAGACAGAGGGAGACAAGAAGGAACCTAACTTCCTAGTATCCTCGTGACCCTTTGTTCAAAGGACACTTCAGAAACAGCCTATTTTCTGGGTACTACTCAGTGCCACTGTCATGTCACCGTCACATCTGTTCACTCAGGCTTTCACACTACGGCTTACCACACGCAGATTTGCCTTTCTGCATCTTTCTAAACCTCAGCACAATTTCTGCTTTGAGCATTCCTCTCTGTTTGCTCATTCTCCCGCAGGGTTCAAAAGGGAAGAAGTTTTAGGTTTCTCCGTGACACAAAGGCTGGCCGGTTGGGCTATTTTTGAAGTCAAAGCAATTCTCCCTGTCCTCCCTGGGAAAGACTGAGCAGGAGGCTGAAATCTACACAACTTTTCCGTCGTTTTTCGTCCCATCTTCCTGGAGACTTGCTCTTTCATATGAAGGGCCCTTGTGACTTCTCAGATTGTTAGACAGGAGCCTATTCAAGTTAAAATAAAAGACTCTTTAGAATAGAGTCATTTTTTAATCTTTACAAATACATCCTATGCATTTGTATCCAGCCCGACCCATGCAAGGAAATAATAGCTAGGTCGTTATAACACACATTTCGAGACTATTTTAACATTTTCTGTGGGCATAGATTTTCGGCCAGAAGGTGTTGTAGGGTTATTTTTTTCCCCCACAGTGGAATTTGATTACCTACATGATGACTCACTTGATATTTGTCAAATATTGTCACTAGGACTGTGCTTCTACATATTAACCCTTTTCTAATTTTCCTCACTCAAAATAATGGCTACTTTCTAGTCAGTCCCAGTAAGTAAAAGAAGCCAATTTTTTTTCTTTGGCAATCTACACTTAGTATAGTTAAGCTGATTGATTTTTACTGAAGAATCCTAAACCAGTTGAGTAATAACATTTTGAAGAATTTTTTCAGCACACTTCAAGAGTGAAGATTATCAGTCAGTCTTCAGACTCAAAACTCAAATTTTAAAAATTTTACAGTTTTTCATTAGTCACTAAGCCATATTGACTTTTACCTAAACATCTCCCATCTGAACTACTACAATAACCCAGCAACAGCTGGACCTCCTCCAGCCTCTCCGTCCGATTCATTCTCATCGAAGTCATCTTTCTGGAATTCTGCTTACATTGTGTTGTTGTCTAACCCTAAACCTTTCAATAAGCCTTTGAAATAATTTTTTAAAGATTTTTATTTATTTATTTATTTATTTATTTATTTATTTATTTATTTATTTTAGATTTTATTTATTTATCTTTAGAGGGGAAGGGAATGAGAGAGGGAGAGAACTATCAATGCATGGTTGCCTCTTGTGCATCCCCTCCTGGGAACTGACTAGCAACCCAGGCGTGTGCCCTGACTGGGAATCAAACCTCGATCCTTTGGTTTGCAGGTACATACTCAATCCACTGAGCTACGGCAGCCAGGAGATTTTATTTATTTATTTTTAGATGGCCGGGGGGAGGGAAAAAGAGGGAGAGAGAAACATCAGTGTGCAGTTGCCTCCCTACTGGAGACCTGGCCCATAACCCAGGCATGTGACCTGACTGGGAGTCAAACCCACAACCCTTTGGTTTGCAGGCCAAAGGGTGCTCAATCTACTGAGCCACACCAGCCAAGGCTGGAATAATTTTAATAACAGTTATTTTAAAAGATTGAGCTGGTAAAATGTCAATGCATCAACGAACAGGGCTTGGTTAAATACTTTAAGGTATCAATGACTTTATGGAACTAAAACCTAGATTCTTTTCCTTGCCTCCCTCGCCATCTGAGTTGAGTCTGTTGGCAGAATTAACCATTTGCTCAGTTTCCTTGCAATGATTTTAAAACATGTCCTCAAGTTCCTTCACACTCTTCCCTTGAAAAGATGGAGCCAAATTCCCTCGGTATGGATGTAGGCTAGAATTAATGACTCCACTCTAACTGGTAGAATGTAGGGGAAGTCATGCTGCGTGCCTTCCAAGTGCAGGGGAGAAAATGAAAGTTTCCACTGGGCTTTTTCTCTTGGATTGCTTGGACAGAAGCCAGCCAAGTTGTACCGAGGACAATCAATCAGCCCTCCTGGTAGAGAGGTCCCCGTGTGGAAAGGAACCAACTTGCCAGTACCTACTTGCCAGTGTTGGGGGAGGCCAACTTGGGAGAATATTCTCTCGCCTCAGTGAACTGTTCAGGTGACTGTAGCTTCCCAGTCTTGGCTCTTCCAGGGCGGACCTAGATGTTGTGGGTCCAAGACAAGCCACCACTCCTGTGCCCCGTCTGAAGTCCTGAACCCCAGGAACTGTGAGATAACAAATGCCTGATTATTACTCTTTTAAGGCAATACATTTTGGTGAAATTTATCACACAGCAAAAAAATACCTAATACAGTCCTCAAAAAACTCAAGCTGTTGCTGTGCTAGACAGTAAGGACTGTCCAAAATAATGAAGACAGTTTTTGTCTTCAAGCGTGTCTGATCCTTTCCATAATCTACTTAATCTTCTTTTTTTTTTCCCTGAAGGGCCTCTGGCTTTGGGCTTTGTTATAGCAATTTAACAAAGTTAAATTATTATAATAATTTGTTAAGTTACCCCAGGTAGGTAATTTAAAGCTCCTGATTCTATAATTTTATTTTATATCACATATTGTATATTTTATATATGTGTAAGTTTATTTTATGACTTAATTTTATATCTTGCTATATATGTATGTGTGTCTGTATATATACTTTGCAGTAAAAAGTTATTTTTAGAAGAAAGAAAATATTTTCAGGTTTTATATAATATTTTATTTCCTTTTTAAAAAGTGATATTTTTATAAAGCTATGCATGCTCATTTTAAGAAATGTAAGTAAGAAAAGTTAAGTTTTAAGGCAGAATATAAACATGACTCTTGTACAAATAAAAAATAAAATGAAGGAAGATTTTTTAACCAATCAGTTGAAAGAATCAGTAACATATTATAACCAGTTCAAAGGGGAATTCAAAGTACCATACATGCATGGCAAATAAAGGATGTTGTAATAAGTTAGAAAGAAATGCAAACCCTGGCTGGTGTGGCTCAGAGGAATGAGCACTGGCCTGCAAACCAAAGGGTTGCAGGTTTGATTCCCAGTCAGGGCACATGCCTGGGTTGCACACCAGGTCCGCTGGGTGGGGTGCATGAGAGGCAACCGCACATTGATGTTTCTCTCCCTCTCTTTCTCCCTTTTTTCCCTTCTCTAAAAATAAATAAATAAACTTAAAAAAAAAGAAATAAAAATGCAAGAAGTAGCAGAATCGCTCAATATCTATACATCAGTATTAAATTGCATTTCACTGGACACTGTGTTTCTATGGACAAGATTAATTTACATTACTATCATTCTTTTTTTCATGACATTGCCATTTTTTAAAGAATTGAGGCCACTGCTTTGTAGGATATCTCCAAGTCTGTATTTGTCTAATAGTTTCCTTAAGATTAGATTCGCAGTGAAAGATTTTGAGAAGATTATTTTCTAGGTTATGCTGACACTGAAGTCGGGTTGTAGGGTGGCTGCCCGGGTCCACGTTTGCACTGTGACAGGCCACGCTCCAGGGCTCCCTGTTCACACCCGTGTGAGCATGTCTTTGGGATAGTAGCTCTGGACTTGAAGGAGCCTAACTATGAAGTGGGAAGCTTATTGAAAGTGCAGATTATCATAAATTGCAGCTAACCTTAGATATTTTAATTGAATCAATCTCAGAGAGGGCCGAGGACTCGACATTCTTATCGCCACCCCAAATTTTTCAGTTCGTGCTGGAAAGAAGGGCATATTTAAGGAAACGCTGACTTAGAGGAAGTGGCAACTAGGTTTATGGAGCAAAGCCTACACGTGTTGCACGATTTAGCGTGCAGTTCCAACCTGTTCGCAGCAAGGCTCCCTTTTCCCTAAACCACCTCGAAATGCATTTTGCTAATTTTTGCATCGATTTCTAATTTACTACCTATTTTACCTTTGGATTAGCATCTTAAAATCTTCATTGACTTTTTCCACTTAAAAACAAATGCACATAGATTTATAACATTTTTAATTTTTATTTTCACTTAAAAAAAGAAAAAATAAGTTGGAGTGATCTCAACTAGAAGACTAAAATATGATTTTATTTTTCTGTAGCTTTCTTCTCAAAAGAAAGGTTTTAAAATGTCCGATGGATGCATTACCTATCAAACATTTACAGAGTGCTTACTGGGTGGTAGGCACCAGGCTTTACGCAAATTGGCTCATTTAATCTTCCTACAAACCTTATAAGGTATATCTCGCATGTCTCCAGTGATCTCAAATGTCTCCAGATAAAGAAACTGAAGTCCCAAGTGGTTCAGTTATTCTCTCAGACTTGCAGATGGCAAGCAGTAGGGTCAGGATTCAAATGTTTGCAGGAGCAGGGAGGCAGGGGCTCTTTGCTAGGTATTGAAGGGTTTGAAGCTTCTGTGTGTGTGTCTGATGCAATGAGTGAGTTGGTGTGATCCTCACCCACAGGGTTCACCTGAGTTTATTAGCGTGGGTGTCCTCTTCCATCTAAGATCCAGGGAGGTGTTCTGAGCCTCCTGAGAGCGATGAAGAATGAAATAGAGGCTCCTGTAGAAGGAATACGTTCTCTCGTTTCTATAAGAAACCACTGTGGTTCCAACCCTGAAGACCAAAGGAGCCTAGAATAGTTTTAGTAGTGCAAGGGTTTTGCGCTTTTAGGGAAGGTATTCTCTCTGAGACATGGCCACTGAGGGGGAGGCCCAGAAAAGGCAGAAAGAAGACAATGCCCAGAGAGGCTGGATTTGTGAGTCTCTCTTGAACACAGAGGAAACACTCCATGGGGATTTTCTGTTATGTTTAAAAAAAAAAAAGGAGTAGGCATACACTGTACTTCTTTTTTTTTTAATAAATTAAGTGATCCTCATTGTGTTCTGATGGGGCATCATATATACTGATGAGCTCGTTGTATGGTATAGAGCACAGTATTATCCACAAATACTCATATTTTATGTCATGTCTTTAAAAGTTTAGTATTCAAATGTGTCCTGTTTTCTTTTTAAATCATCCGGTTGCTAGGTTGGAAACTTTAAAAAACGAGTGGAGAAGAGTCCACCCAGACTTCGGTCCTAGTGAGAGGGTGAGGACACTGCGTAAGATGAGCTGATAAAATAAAATGTGGCTGTAAAGGCTGATGACCCCACTTTACCCATAGGTCCCAGGGTCACTGCAGCGCTGCCTTTTCTGGTCTTCTGTCACTTGCTGAGTGCCAGAGGTGTTGAAATGTTGCCGTCCAAAAATGTATCTCACGAAGGGAGTCCAGACGAAGTGATGGGTGAAAATTCTAAAGGTGATACAGGAACAAGCCCCAAAGCCAGTTTAGGGAGAGATGATTGTATCAGAGGTTCTCAGATTCAATGTGGCAACACTGAGAATTTGTCTCGTTCGAGCTGCGAGCCAGTGCCTTTGCACCTAACAATAAACTGCCAAAGTTGCAAGTAAATTCCGTTACATATAAATTAGGGCAGTTATTCCTATAGTATCTGATTTTCTGAATTTCCTTAGTGGGAAATAAAAGTTCCCAGTAGGACATGGGCATGTGGGAAGGACCATTTTCTGGGTTGTGCGATGTGATTCCAAGGGTCTGCCTTTTCCATCCTCAACCCTCAATCTCAACCCACTCTGCCTCTCTGAAGGCTGCCGTGCCTCCTCTTTTCCCTTCCCTGCAGCTTAGAGACTTAGAGGGCTCACCATGTCAAATCAGGTAGGAGCTACAAAGTTTCCACAAAATGAGCTGAAGTTTAATGTTATGGGGTAAGTTAAAATTGAATTAAAAAAATATGACCAGCAGAGGATAGGCCTCGGCAAGGTATGACGCTGGGCAGTAAGAGAGCAGCAGGGTTATTCCTGGGCCTGTGGGCGTGGCAGGAGTCGGGAGAATACTGATGAATAAAGGGTACCCGAGGCCAATAACCTTGTTCAGCATCCAGGTCATGGAGTGGACCACGGCTCTAGAATGAATTCGAATCACAGCTTTGAAATATGGCTTTGCAAAGCTTCCACACTTTCAATTTTCTGTTTCTTGGTTCGGAACAGAAGTGTTTCCAAGGAAAAACAACACATCATATGAAATATATTTAAGACAAGGTAGAAGCATAAATTGACATACTTGGCCATTATATAGATTTATAAAATTGGTATCATGGCCAAGATGCTAATGTTTCAGAGGGATATACCATTTTTTTCCCTCTGGTACTAATTATTAAGGGTTTAATTTCTGCAGAATTTAATGTGAACTTACAGATTTGTTTGTGGTAGAGATGATTTTTGCCTAGTAAAAAGATAACGCAAAGATTATGGTCTATTGCTATGTGGGACATTGACCAGATTTGACAAAAACCTAACCTGCCAGTTGAATTCTAATGATGCTTTTTCCTACATCCCTGTAATTACCAATTTCCTACATCCTTGGGAACTAGCATAGTGATCTTACCGATTCCCTCATGAATGAGTGACATAATTTTTTGACGCATGCCCAGTTTATATATTTTATGAGGGCTATGTTTTCAACTTTCATCAGTGGATTTGCTGGTATTGGGACATTTGGTTTATTATAAGTATTTTTAATGGATAAACAATGACCACAGAGAAAAGGAAAGTGTTACTAACCTAAGGCAGCATCATCTCTTCTAAGCAAAGTGGGGGCCGTGGAACCAGCACACTGCTGTCTGTCCTCAAAGAATCTTCACTCGCATGAATTGTGCATTGTTTTTCTATCGAGTTGATGATATCCATATGTTCATAGGGCCCAGAGCAATGAATAATCTAAAACTTTCATGAATTACTAATTTTTTGTCTCAGCCTCTTAGGTAATTTATTCTTCATTTTTCCTCAATCTTGAAGAAATGTTTTCATAAGAGATCACTATTCTTTCATAAGATTCATTTTCACCGCGTGTAGCACAAATTAGCATAGACTTATGGGCCCTTTACATCCTTGGTTATAACCTTGGATAACTACAGTGTGAACTGTTCTATTAAGACGAGGTAAATATTTTATCCACCAAAGACTGTCTTATAAGATGTTAATGTAGTTTGAATCCTTTAAAAATAAAGCGTTCAAAGGATTGTGTGCACTTTTGTGTGTACTTCCTTTCCTCAAACAGCTGTGTAGTAATATACAGAGAGTAAATGAACGCAGATCTCAAGTTGTGTTAGCCTTCTTGGGTAGCCATACAAAATACCCCAGCTTCGGTAACAGAAATGTATTTTGTCACCATTCTGGACACTGGAATTCCAACATCAAGGCGCTGGCAAATTTGTTTTTGGTGTGAGCTCTCTCTCTGGCTAATAGGCATCTTCTCGGTGTGTCCTGCGGTGGCCTTCACCAGATGCGTATGTGCAAGACAGCGTTCTCCAGGGTCTCTTTTTATAAGGTCACCAATCCAATCCAGTCAAGACCCTGCCCATACAACCTCGTTCACCCTTAATTACTTTCCCAGAGGCCCCATATCCAAATAAAGCCACAGTGAAGGTTAGGACTTCAATATATGAGTTTGGGAGGGATGCATTCAGTCTATATACAATTAATTAAATAGCTTTTTAAATACCTGCTGTCCATTCTTTAGGTTTTTTGGCAATAGAGGAAAGAAGAACACTAAAAACTCATTTAAAAACATGGGTAGTTTTTTATTAATTGTAGGAAGTATTAGACTAAGGCGGGAGTGTACATTTACATCATTTGCTCTTCTTCAATGTCAAAGTTAATGACATCACATGTATGTCAGCGTTTCACTTTGATGGTGCATTTTCTACACATGTAAGTTTTAAACCAAACCGAAGACAATACTTCATAAAAACAGGGAGACTGATACAGAGTCTCTGAACTACTTTATTAGGAGGTAAAAGAAGTGATTCAGGCACACCTTGTTTTCTCAGCACATCAAATATTCTTCTGCAAGCTGCCTGTCCTCCGGTCAATAAATACTCTCTCATGGTGTGAACATGCACCTATCTTTCTTCATCTCCTGAAACAGGTACTCAGCTTGGCCCTTGGCTTTAACACGGAGCAAAGCTTTGTTAAACAAAACCGAACCAAGGTCATGTTTATATTTGCCAGGAAACAGTTTCGAAACAAGCACAGTGAACACGAAGCAAAGTGTATGACCTTCTCCTTCCTTTTCATGATAAAACAGATCTTGTCGTTGTTGTTGAGCTTGACCTAAACACGGACATGAAAATTTAAATGATCCATCCATTCTAGGTTTTAAAAGTTCAATAAATAAATAAAAACAAAAAATGGATAATTAAAAAAAAGATTAATGTCCTGGAAAAAGTAAGCATATTGTAAAGGATTATTTTACTTTTCAAAAGTATTACCTGCTTCAACAAAACCAGTAACTGAAGCATTCCTTTATATCACAATCCACTTAAAATTAAGATAAAACTTAGGAATGATAAACATCCAAATTAAATGTGCAAAAATCAACTTAATGTGTACAGTGTGGCCGTCACATTAAAAATGACTGAGTGAATAGAGCAACAAATCTGCATCAAATCTTGTATCCAGCCTGAACATTCCTCCACAGGAACTATTCAGATGAGTCAGAAGGCCACAGCTGTGGGCAGCTGGTGACTGGCAGCTTCATCACGACAACACACCAGCTCATGCATCATGTCTCGTACAGAGTTTTTTGGTGAAACGTCAAATCACCAGGTGACTCAGCCCCACTACAGCCCAGATTTGGTGCTCTATGACTTCTGGCTTTTCCCAAACTCAAACCACCTTTGAAAGGGAAGAGCTTTCAGACCACTGATGAGATTCAGGAAAATATGGTGGGACAGCTGATGACGATCCGGAGAACTGTGTGAGGTCCCAAGTTGCCTACTTTGAAGGGGACTGAGGCGTCATTGTCTTATATGCAATGTTTCTTGTATCTTGTATCGTCTTCAGTAAATGTCTCTAGCTTTCATATTACATGTCTGAATACCTTCTGGACAGACTATACATATAAGCCTACATTGACACATTATAACCACCCAAAGTCTATAATTTATAGTATGGCTCACTCTTAGTGTATATTCTGCGGGTTTGGATAAATGTATGAAGGTTCATGTTCATTATTATAGTATCACACAGAATATTTTCATTGCCCTAAAAATCCACCATGCTCTATTCATCCACCCGCACCCCTGGCAACCATTGAACCTTTTACCGTCTCCTAGTTTTGCCTTTTCCAGAATGTCGTATATTTTAAATCATGCAGTATGTAGCCTTTTCCCATTGGCTTCTTTCATTTAGCAATATGAATTTAAGGTTCTTCCATGTATTCTTCTGGCTTAATAGCTCATTTCTTTTTTAGTGCTGAATAGTATTCCACTGTTTGAAGAGATCATCGTTTATTAATCTATTCACCTACTGAGGGACATGTTGTTGCTTCCAAGTTTTGAGAATTAGGAACAAGCTGCTATAAACATCCACGTACAGGTTGCTGTGTGGACACAGCTCTCGGTTCCTTCAGGCACATACTGAAGAGCACAAGAGCTGAATTGAATGGTAAGGTTATATTTTGTCCGGTCAGAAACCACTCAACTACATTCCAAAGGGACAGCAGTGAGTGACAGCACTTTCTGCTCCACGTCTATATCAACGTGGTGTTCCACGTTGCCAGTGTTGGTGTTGTCAGTGTTCCAGATTTTGGCTATTCTAATAGGTATATAGTGGTATCTCATTATGTCTTAATTTTTATTTCTCTGATGACACGTGGTGTGGAGCATCTTTTCATATGCTTATTTGCCATCTGTATATCTTCTTTGGTGAGGTGTCTGTTATTGTCTTTGGCCCGCTTTTTAAATCACTGATTTGCTTTCTCGTCATTGAATTTTGAGTTCTTTGTACATTTTGAAAAACAGTCTTTTATCAGATGTGTCTTTTGCAAATATTTTCTCCCAGCCCATTGCTTGTCTTCTCATTCTCTTGATATTGTCTTTCTCAGATAATAGGTTTTTAATTTTAGTGAAGTCCAGCTTATCAACTTTTTTTTTTCATGGGTTGTGCCTTTGGCTTTGTATCTACTCATTTCCACACCTTGGATCATCTAAATTTTTTCCTATGTTATGGTTTGGAGGTTTATAGTTTTGTTTTATAGTTAAGTCTGCAATCCATTTTGAGTTACTCTTTTGGAAGGGTGTAGAATCTGTGTCTAAATTTATATTTAAAAAAAATAAATGGACATCCCGTTGTTCCAGCAACATCCATTGAAGAGACTGTCTTTGTTCCATTGCGTTGCCTTCAATCCTTGTCAGATAGCAGTTGACTATATTTATGAGGGTCCATTCTGAGCTCTCTGTTCTGTTTCATTGGCCTATTTGTCTATTCATTCTTCAATACCATGTTTTTGTAATTATTCCAGCTTCATAGTAGATGCTAAACTATGGACAGTGTCAGTCTTCCCATTTTGTTCTTCCCCCTCAGTACTGTGTTGGCCGTTCTGGGTCTTCTGCCTCTCGATATGAGCTTTAGCATTAGCTTGTCAGCCCCCACAAAATAACATGCTGGGCGTTGATTGGGGCTGCACCGTATCTAAAGACCAAGTTGGGAAGAACTGACACCTTGACAATATTGAATCTTTCAGTTCACAGACATGGAGTGTTTCTCCATTTATTTAGTTCTCTGATGTTATTCATCGGAGTATTATATTTTTCCTCCTATAGATCTTGTGCATATTCTGTTAGATTTATACCTAAATATTTTGGTTTGGGAAGTCCTAATCTAAATGTTATTATGTTTTTAATTTCAAATTCTGCTTGTTTATTGCTGGTATACAACAAAGCAGTTGAGTTTTATATATCAACTTTGAATACTGAAAACTTGGTATAATTGTACATTTAACTGCATATATTTAATTTAAAAAACTAGTGTACACATATAAAACAATGATATATTAGCCATTGCAGAAACAAATGCTTGAACTTTAATGAATCGTAGCTTAGGACTTACTTATACTGTGGAATATATTTTATCATTGAAAATGGAGAGTATCATTACCTCATTGGTATTGTGTATATAGTCATGTACAAAAAAAAATCTCCTCAAATGAAAAAGTGTCTTTTATTTATTAATATTAGACTAATTTTTTCTCATTGGGTTTTTCACCAAAACATGGAATTTCATTACATCAGTGGCATATATTTGGGTACAAAATATGAGGGAAAAGCATATTTGAAATGCTGTGAGGAGATTTGGGTTGTATTCCCATGTCGGAATCTGTCCGTATGCCCAGTAAGAAATCCCTTTATCCTTCTGTGGTTCATGTAGTGAGGATGTACACAAGTAGATAAGACAAGGTCCTCTGTTGTATGTACCCTATGACACTGTGCTAATAATTATAATAAACCTCGCCATCTCTGGAATTACAGCACCCCATCTACATCTGAACAAGGGCAGGAGGAATTTACCTCTCCATGGGGTAGTCATAGAATCTTTGTGAAGGGGTCAGAATGGGAGCTTATCTTTGAAAATGTGGATTTTGATAACTCGTTTGCAGTTTTAAA
This sequence comes from Carollia perspicillata, assembly GCA_004027735.1. Lineage (NCBI taxonomy): Eukaryota > Metazoa > Chordata > Mammalia > Chiroptera > Phyllostomidae > Carollia > Carollia perspicillata. The sequence continues at coordinate 584 of PVKM010041750.1, read as the reverse complement.
TATTAGCCACTGGGGTACTGTATCACGATCATCTGAGAGCAAGGCCTTTTTGTTCATTGGAATGAACACGTAGATTGTGCAGTTAGTTGCCTGACTAAATTTTTCATTACAGGAAAACCTTTCCAATTTCATGGTTCACACTTTCCTATAATAAATAAACAAAAGTAATTGGGGTCACCTGCTATCCTCTTGGTAATTAAATTAATTCTCTTTCTATCAAGTATCCATTTTCTCTCTGGTATTTAGCTGAAGAGGCAGGCATAAGTATATTTTGGTGTTTTTGCTTCAAATGTGTCATTTTGATTAAATCCAAATAATTTTCAGTAGTACATAAAGTAGAGACAAACTGTTAGACTGCAAACATTTCTGCAGCGTTTGGGTGTGTGTTTGTTTTGTTTTGTCATGTTTAAAGATTAATTTCATTGGTTTCCATAGTTTCTTCATCCTCCAAAACTGACAATAATAAGGAATAAGAAAACACATAAAGTATTGTTTAAAAATTTTTTTACACATTGCCTCTAATCACTCACAAATTTCCCATGATGTAGGAAATGCTATCACCTTCATTTTACTTATAAGAAGAC
>PVKM010041749.1:0-13016 GCA_004027735.1 Carollia perspicillata | reverse complement strand
TAGTTAAAAAGCATATCTGCCCTCTTGAGGGTGGTAATAGTTTATTTTTAAGGCTTCTTCATCTGGACGCACAAAAACAATGGACAGGTCTTGCTTAAGGCAAAGATAACCCTTTTACTAAAGAAGTTATATGCCTGGAGTGTGGCTACACACCTGACCTGTCCAGTTAGAAATTTATGATCAGACCATCCAGTGAGGTTACTTTCCATAGAACTCCTTTTTTCTTTCGTACTCTACTATGTCCCTTTGGATTCTTCCTTTTTTTAAAAAGATTTTATTTATCTTTAGAGGGGAAAGGAAGAAGAGAGGGAGAGAAATATCAATGTGTGGTTGCCTCTCATCCGTCCCCTGCTGGGAACTGGTCTGCAACCCAGGCATGTGCCCTGACTGGGAATCGAACCACGGTTGTTTGGTTCGCAGGCCCGCATTCAATCCACTGAGCTATACCAGCCAGGGCTCCATTTTTTAATAATTATGATTTAATGCCTAAATCAAAATAAACATTACTAGTATCCACGTAGCAAAATTGCCCCAAATCAATCACAAAAGTAGAGAATCCCTTTTTCTCTTTATACCACCCACAGTTTCCTTAAAGTGGGTGCACAATTGTTCATTCACTCAGTCAACCAATAATTAATGTGCAGGTACCATGTGCCGGACACTGTTTCGTCTTCAAGACTCTAAGATCAATTAGACACTTCTCTCACTTTGGGTACTTCCATGCATGCTTTAATTATCATTCAAAAGAGTAAACTAAGTCCTGTTTTTCTTTGTACTACAATGTATCTAAATACAATTTTGTTAAAGAAAAATAAATGTTCTAAGTGTTGGATACTACATTATTCTGGACATATTTTAACATCCCAGGTAAAATAATTTAAATTATCCTTTCAAGATGTTTTTTGTCATTTGTTGTTTTATAAGAGTAAGGTACTTCATTTTGGCATATACTTAAATAATAGGAATATAAAATATTATGTGCTTTCCTGTCTATATATTTTTGTCCATGTTTATTCTCAGTATCAGTCTTTTTGGAAGGTACAGTGCACACCAAGGAAATAATTTGGATACTTCAGTTACCAAAAAAAAAAAAAAAAAAAAACAATGACCAAATATGCCTTTATTTTTAAAAATAAAACTATGAAATGTGAGTTCTTAGGGTTTTAATGGGGTCTTTAGTCTTGACTAATAGAGCATGTCACCTAACTTTCATATGCCCTAATTTTTTTCTCTGCCACAAAATTGATTTCTATTTTTAAAGTATTCTCTGAAGATAAGTCAACAATGGCAATGTTGCAGATGGAGATGGGCTCCAGGCTCTGGATGGTCACGAACAAAGAATTGGACTGACCATACAGATGTTGTAAAGCAAAGCAAGAAGGAAATTTATTAAGGAAAGTATACACTTCCCAAGAGGTGGGAGCAGGCCATCTCTGGCCAGGGAAAGGCTCCCTTAGATTTTTTTTTTTTAAGATTCTCTTTATTTTTTTAGAGAGAGGGGAAGGGAGATAGAAAGAGAGGTAGAGAAACAGCAATGTGCGGTTACCTCTCACGCACCCCCCTCCCCAATGGACACCTGGCCTGCAACCCAGGCATGTGATCTGGCTGGGAATTGAATCAGCAACCCTTTGGTTTGCAGGCTGGCACTCAATCCACTGAGCCACACCAACCAGGGGGTAGCATCCTTCTATTGAAGGATTATAGACTCCAGGATTTTTACTTAAGCTTCTACACATGCAATTTCCCACAATCCTTCTTGATTGTCCACTTGGGGAGGAAACCACAACACTAATTATTACCAGGTGTCACAAGGCAATTTTCAGAAATCAGGATGCTAACTGATAACAACTGCTGTATCTCCAGGTTTATTATTCTATCTCTTGTCTCAGCAATATGGCATTACAGTTATCTCAGATCTTTGATTCAGACTAACTTGGGTTCCAATCCTAATTCTACCATGTAATACCTGTGAGACTTTGGCCTGGTTTTGTTACAGGAAGCTTGGTTCTTTTCACCAGCCCAGTAGAGAATCACAGATCAGAGAGATGAAAGTGAACGAGTGAGGGTTTTATTAGTACATGCTCCAGGGAGGCAATGGCTTGCCAGGCGTGGCAAGAAAGGGCTTAGCATGGGAGAAGCAACAGGAGAGCCTAGACTGGGCTGCCTTAGCTCACCGTGAAGTCAGAGAAAAGGGGCCTTAGGGGTGGGTTCAGGGGATAAGCCTGGAACAAGCTGTCAGTTGCCCATTTCCATAGAGTTTAGGAGATGCATGCCTGTAAAGAAAGAAATTGGGTGAGGGATAAGAAAGGAAAGAGAATGAATGGCAGGGCTGTTCCCCAGAGGGAGAACACGGGAGAGCTGAGTCCTTTGTCTTGAGGCTTTCATCTCTTTCTTGCAAGCAGGAATCTTAGGGGAGGCCTGGGGTAGGGGAGAATTTCAGTAGAATATTCATCTGTTTTCCAGGTTTGCCCTTTCAGGGTCATGGGCTCCTCTGATTGGTTGGTGGCAGGGCAGGAGGTCATTAGTCACTGCACTTAGTTCTGGCATTACCCACCTGGTTTTGCTGCTTTGGGGCCTGGAGCTGAAACACAACTGAGACCTAGATGTTATCTCTAGGGAGGCGAGTTTTGTATCTGGCTATAAATTGCTCCAGCACTGTGTTCAGCTCTCTCAGTTTCCCTGTTCCTCTTGCCAAGGAATTTTCCTAGCTTCTCACTATCCTGTCTCAGTTTCTTAATCTCTTGAACTGGCTAAGATTCTAAGAAATTTACTATCACACATCTGAAGGTGTCCAAAAATAGGAAGGTCCCAGACTTGGTATGTTAGATGTCTGGCTCTATTTCTTTCTGATGCCCTTGGCTTTCCCTATTCTGCATAGTTCCTAGATTGGTAGTAACAAGTATGCTCTAGTCCTGTTATATGAAAAGGAAGATATCCAGAAAAAAATAGAGAAAGAAAAAGAAACTGCTTTTTTTTTTATGTCTTTGCCTAGAAGCTGTTTGAAAAACATGTCAAAAAGCTTCCTGTCACGTCATTGGCCAGAACTGGTCACATGGTCATTCCTAAACCAATAAGGGTGGGAAAAAGGATTGCCACCCCTATTTAGTTGGTCAGACTCTTTCCCTGGAGCCAGGCACAGAGTCAGGTTTCTCTGACTCACATGGCAGGGAGTCTGTTTTAGAAACATTAACAAAATTAAGGTTCCATTAGGAAGAATGAGTACGTGGTTGACAGCCAACAAAGGTAATTTACTATGGTTTCCTTGCCTTTCTTGTATGCTTCTTGCTTTAACTACAATTAATAATTACATTATTTTAAAATTTAACTGTCATGTTTTCAATGTGGTATCTTGTACCATATTTATGTGATTTGGGTCCCTGAGTCCATGCCCTTCTGTTTCATCTTCTGCAGGGACTGAATCTCCGTGCTGCTGGGGGAGGAGGGGAGGGGGAAATCAAGAGAGGGATAGTTTTCTGACCATGCCAGGTTGGACAGGGCATCCGAGGCTTACATACTTCCTGTACAGACCTTAACTGAATCCTTTTGTTGTGGCATTACCACTTACTTTCACCCCAAAGTATTTGATAGCTCCAAATTATGAGACTTCTCTAGCAAAAATTATTTTATTTCTCATGGGAATCCCTGTCTGCAGGCACTCAGGGTTCGGTTTCCTCTTACCTGCTCTATCTTCCCATAATTTCATGATATTATCCACTCCCATCTTATTTATTTTACCTTTTAAGTTTACCTATTTGGATTTTATCTGGTCACTTACATTTTGGCAGGATTTCTGGAGAAAGACAAAATGCATGTGTTTAATCTGCTATGTGTAACTATGTGTCCTTTTCTTAATTATATAAACTTCTGTTTCCCCATCAATTAAATAAGAATGTTAACAGTACTTGTCTCATGGTATGATTGATGTGTTAAGGGAGTAAAGCATTAAAATTGCTAGTATATTGCCTGACATCTCATAAACATCAACTTAATATTAATTATTATTATTATTATTAATGTTATACAACAAATATAAATACAACATTTGTACCCACAAATAATGCATATGAAAATATATTTGATTCTCTCTGTTTTATATTAAAAATTCCATAAGAATAAAAACATTGCCTGCCTCATTTATTATTACTATATATTTTTAATTAAATATAATTGAATTTTTAACACTTGTATTACAAGATCTGACTAATTAAGTAAAGAAAACATCTTTGCTATTAAAATTATGTATTTCATAATTACAGACATGTTGGCCTGCTAGGCTCAAATCATAACGGAAGTTCAGGATGCCTTTGGCATCCTTAAACATCAATGATCTCCCTGTCCACACCCTGCCAGCCAAGAATTATCTCTTGGTTTTAAATAACTGTATTTTTGTAATTATTTCCTAAAGGGAAACTGTTGGTTTTAATAAAATAATTCGGTGTAGGAGATAAATATTAGGTCTTGAAAATAGATTTATAAGTATTTCTAAAATTTCTAATTCTGAAGTTAATTTATCCAAAATTGAGGGACATACATAGGTTTGTCTGATAGAAACCATCACCACTAAAGGAGGTAGAAAACCCAAGTGATCAACATATTGTTAAAGGCATGTTCTTTAAGAAGTATAGCATCAGGATGAATTCAGCCACTAAAAATGAACTCAGTAGCGTCTGGACATTCCATTTAAAAAGGGACACAGTTAATCATTTTATCACTAAAGGGCTCCTCTGATCCCTGCAGATGCAAATGCTCCCTTCCTCTCTCCCTGCCTGGAATTTCATCTGCAACCCTTTATCACACTTGCTGACTTAGTGTTCTTCTTCTTTTATTTTTTTCCAAATTGTAAGAGAAAGTTTATTTAGAAAGTTACAGAGGTAGTAGAAGTAAGCCAGCTGGGATGCGTAGACTCAGGAAACAAGTTACAGAAGCAAAAGAAGGGCCCTTGAAGCTTAGGAGAAGGAAAGGCAAAGGTCCCGGGCCTGAGGGGAAGAAGAGGGACAGGGGAAAGGTGCAGGCAAGTGCTTGAGGGGGAGAGGGCTCGGAGTGTTCTTACACTTCTTCACACAGGATAGTATTTTTCTTTGAGGCAAGGGCAGTGCCTGACCCATGTTTGTATCCCCCAAAGCCCTGGCATGAGGCCTTAAAAATTGCAGATATGCAACAAATATCTGATGAATGAATGCATTTACTTTCTCCCCTTTCACTTGCATATAAAGACCAAATTCACTGGTTCCCTTTTTCTAACCAGGGTTTCAATAATTGATAGACACTTATTTTACTACGCTGGGATTAATAAAACAGGGTATTGATTCATTCTGTAATTTAAACCATCCTCCTTCCACTCTTTATCTGAAAGCTATTATAATTGTACTTTCTTGTTGCCAATTGCTTTTCTCTTTTATTTCATTGTATTTGAATTTCCCCTTCTTTGTGTTCAGATGCTACAATGCTGGTGTTAAGCCTGTCATCACGTGGTATCATATTGGGAAGACCGACTTTTAGACATTTTACCTTTTCAGTCTAGTGTATAGTGTTCAGTTGAGCTATAACTTATTTATTGTCAAATTCTAAACTTTTGCTATACATGCAAAATCATGTTACCATTCTCACATTGTGATTTGTGAATCTTATAAAAAACTGGCATTAAAAATTATTTAAAATCAAGTATGTTGTATTATCAAGTACAAAATAATAACATATAATAAGGACCAAAATGTTTTCATGGAGCACCTCTGCCATTTGGGAGTAGAAGTCAATAGTCAATAGGTAACATGCAAGAAGCAACGTACAGACAAGTTTACGAAACTGTACCTGGTTGACAAAATCTTTTTGGCTTTTTATACAATATGTACCAGGACTTTGTAAAGGCAGTCTATCTTGACTGGGCATCATTAATAACATGATGTCATGATGAGTTTTTTATGACATTCAGTGTCATATTAACTGTATATTATAAGATATTTGTCATTTCTCCAAAGTTTTAAATTATGAATGTTTTGAGGCCAATAGGTTATTTGTATTTTGAGGGACTAAACAAAGTTTAATACTGGGCCACAGAAGTTTATTTAAACATATGCTTACTTTCCTATTGTATAGATAAGTAGGTTTTGGTGAGTCTTGAGCAGTCATTGGACACATGGTGATATAATTCATTGCAATCATGGGGCTAGAAGTTGCAAAAACTGAGTACAGTCTGTGGGGTTAAATTTGAAAGAATAAAAAGTATTTGAAGGGAAAACATTTAAATTAATGTTTCTTGTGTTTTTAAAATAGTATTTCCCCAGGTACCTGTCTCCAAATCCTGTGGTCAGTAGAAATGTAATCAACATGTGCTCTTCTGTGTCTGGCTCCTTTCTCTCAACAGAATATTTTCGAGATTCATCCATGTGGTTGTTTTTATCAGTGGCTCCTTCTGCTGAGTAATTGTCTAGTCGCCACAGAAATCAGAACGGTAGTTGTTGCTGGGATATGAGGGGGCTGACCGGAAAGCGACAGGAGAGAATTTTCTGTGGCAATGGAAATGATCTGTATCTTCCCTGGTATGCTCTTTCCATAGGTTTATATACAAGAAGGGACTCCCCCCAAAATGGTACTTATTTATTAAAAATTGTGTATTTATTCTTACATGTTTAAATTTCAGTCCAAGTACTTTGCATTTGATGCAATACACCTATTGAGACCTTTTTCCACTGCTCAAAACAATTTTTGAACCCTTTGATTTTGATGCCTTTTAATGCTTCTGCCAGTTTTTTTCACCTCATCCATATCCACAAAATATTTCCCTTTGAGGACATTTTTTTCACCCACGGAAACAAACAAAAAAAGTCACTCAGGGAGATCAGATAAATAGCAAATGTGAGGCTCGTGGGTCATGTCATTTTTGGTCAAAAACTGCCGAACACAGAGCGATGTGGGCAGGTGTGCTTGTAAATCACCCATCACGATACAGGCAACCACCTGAAAGAGTCCTTAAAAAAATTTACGGAAGCTGAACACAGCCTCTCATAACAACACCAGCTAGTACACTGATACAGATGGGTTCCTAGAACACTCACCTAGTGGGGAATGCCTGTACTACAAGGAGCCTGATTTCCAGAAGATAATTCCACTGAAGGGAGCCGGGCGGGGTGGGGTGGGGATGCCCCTCCTCATATTTGATAACATGTAAGATTCGTGCATTTGACTGTATCTATGTAATTATACCTCAATAAAATTTAAACTTGATCTAAAGGAACACAGTTATCTGGAGAGAAATTTTTAAGAAGTTTTTATAGATAGCATACATTTGTTTTATCTGACAATAGAAACATATTTCTACTGGTTCCATCTAAATTGCACATGTTTCCCCTTAAAGAAACAGTTTGATAAAGGTGTTTTAAAGATGTGGTTTAAAGGGTCCAAATGAAAACATCTTCTATTAAAACCACTTTGATGCTTTATTAAATAGCAAATGTCTTAACCGATTTATAAAACTTTGGGCATTGTGTACATCCTGAGTCCTGGGGGAAGAGTGTGTTGAACTAGACAGACACAGCCCCGGTCCTCCAGGAACAGAAGGAGCTACAAGCATGCTGGCTGTCACGAAGGGGAGCACAAAGTAACTGGAGATGGTTGACTGGAGGGCTCACCTAATGGGGAAGGTTCTGATGAGAAATTGTTTAAACAAATACCTGAAGGGTGAGTAGGGTTTCACGAGATGAAGGAGGTGAGACTGAGGTATTCTGGGGCTGTGAAGGTCATAAGCAGGAAAGCAACACAAATTGCTGACCAGTAGTGAGCCAGGTGTGTGTGAGAGGAGATGGGGCTAGAGAGGGAGAGTGGAGTTCCAGGCGGGGAGGTTGTCCAGGCAGAGGGGACTACAAAGAGCATTAAAAGCTGAAGGGAAAATTTGGCCTTTGGTCTTTCGTCACCATCAAGGCAAGCCAAGTCGATACTGGACCTTCTTTTAAAAAAAAACATATATTTTTTTAAAATTTGTATTCCAGAGAGAGAGGAAAATATAGAGAGAGAGACAGATGTGTGAAACAAACATTGATCAGTTGCCTCACATAGGTGCCACCACCTGGGGCCAAACCAGCAACCTAGGCATGTGCCCTGACCAGAAATCAAACCTGCGACCTTATGGTTTCCAGGACAGCACTCCAATCAATTCAATCACAACAGCCAGGGCAATATTGTACCTTCTTGTCAATTGTTGCTGAGACTTTTTCACATGTCCATCTATGTGGCTTTTTGCTGCACCGTTTGAAAAATGTTTTAGTCTCATGACAGGGTGAAGAGGTTGTCATTGAACATGAGACATAGTTTTCACATTTCCCTGAATCTTCACAAGGACCTGCTAACACAGTTTGGCATCATGGATGGTGTTACTGTGCTGTCCAGCAACAAAACATTTAGACTCTTCGAAGGACATAGCATAATTGTAAAAGAAGGATGATTCCATACTGATGTGCAAGGTCACCTTTTGTCCTCAAGATCTTCTCCTTTTCTAGTGAATTCTCACCAGAAATTTCCTTCTCTCACTTGCCAGGGCTCGGACACAAGGCAGGTCCAGAGTTACATCAAGGTTTTCCACTGCCTTGCAGCCTGAACTCTCACTCCCAACCATCTTCCCCCACAGAAACATTTGTAGTCATTCTGAAGTATGAATTAAGTTCAGATAGCATTTTTAATACTTTTATAGAGTCACTTGAGAGATAGGTAAGTTGTCTTGAGTTGTTACAGAAACAAGAGCCCACCTCCTATTTTTAAAGTTATATCAATGCAATTCTTTTGTAGGGAATTTTGGATGCTAGTTCTAGAAAGAGGTTTTTTTTTAATCAAGTGTGAGTTTTCACCTTACAAATGGTGTAACTCTTGCTCTATCTTTTAAAGCCACAAACTAAATTTTAAACAGTTACATTGATTTTTAACCTATAGTGGACACGCAAGAAGAACATGGACAGTAACTTTTCTAAAAGAGAAAAAAAACTTTGATGTGTTGTTTGGTTTAATAAAATGTCTACCTTTAAGATGTTATTATTTTATAAGAACCATTTTTTCATTGTTTACTTTTTACATGAGCTAAGGATAATATGAATGAACTGCATTCAATAACAACAAAAATTTTAAGCTCTTCTAGGGAAAGTTTCAGGAGTTCAAAAATTCATCTTTGATTGTTTGCTGGTGTAAGGCTGCATGCTTCTAGGAGCCATTCCTGCCTATTTCGTTAGTGGTTAGTAGAGATCTTTACTTCTTTGTTTAAGGTCCAACTCAAAGTCTGGTTTTAAGATTTTATTTATTTGTATATTTAGAGAGAGGATAAGGGAGGGAGAAAGAGTGGGAGAGAAGCATCAATGTGTGATTGTCTCTTGCACATCCCCTGGTGGGGACCTGGCCCACAACCCAGGCATGTGCCCTGACTGGGAATTGAACCAGCAACCCTTTCATTCACAGGCCCGCGCTCAATCCACTGAGCCACACCAGCCAGGGCTTCAACTCAGAATTTTAATCTCAAAGAATTCTTTGTTTTCTACTTAATAAGAAAGTGAAGGCCACGAGTATAAAGGTTTGAACAAACTTCCCTTCTTGTGCCCAGGGCTCCAGCTGTAGAGGTACCTGCACGCACTGCCATCACGGAGCCTCGCGGTCAGGCTCCTCCACCTGTGCTCTGGGTCAAGGCACTTCAACTTACTCACCTACTGAACCCGATGGTCATCTCTCCTGTACCTTCAACACCTCTCTCACTTTGCACTTTCTTAAAAGTACTTGTGTGCACTACAAATTCTATTATAGTAAAATGCAAACACTCACTTCTTTGGACCTACAAATCCATCCACCCAATTTCTGGGCCAGAGATTCTTAAACTTTGGAACACTTTACACCCTTAAAAATTATTAAAGATCCTGCTGTATACTAAATGTTTGGCCCCCCTCTGAAATTCACTTGTCCATATGCCAGAGCCCCAGTCCCCAATGTGATGGTATTTGGAGATGGAGCCTCTGATAGGTAATTAGGGTTAGATGAGTTCAGGAGGGTGGAACCTTCTAGTTGAGTGAGTGCTTTGTAAAGAAGACCTCTCTGATCTTCTGTCAAATGAAGATACAACAAAATAACAGCCTTCTTCAAAACAGGAAGAGGCCCTCACCAAGCACTGGATCTGTTGGCACCTTGCTCTTGGACTTCCCAGCATTGAAAACTGAGAGAAATAAATATTTACTGTTTAAACCACCTAGTCTAAGATATTTTGTTATAGCAGCAGGAGATATTTTATGTGGGTAATATTCATTGACATTTGTCATATTTAAATTTTAAACAGACTTTTTATTAATATTTATTTACTATTTTGATTTATGTTTAAATGACACAATACATGCAATATACTGGCACAGAGTAAACTGGCACAAAGTAAAATATGTAGAATGATCATTCTTTTTACATTTCCTTTAGTTCCTTTCATTCCCTGTGATTTTAATTTCTATTCATGCTCTTTACTTTTATTTTGCCTCCTCTTCTAATCTCTGACCTCTAGGGTATATGGGGCCTTGGGTCAAGCCTGCAGAAAATTTTCAGAGAGTACCGTCTTCAGCTAAATCCAAATTGGAGGACGAGAAGACAGGCTAGTGCATGCTTTTTAAAAAGTAAGAAGATTTCTAGAATTTGGAAAACAAACAAAATGAGTCCTTAAATCCCAAGGATCCAAAGGTTTCACAGGTGAAGGACAAAATTTATTAAGGATGTTTTCTTACCAAGGATAAGACATGGTTCATTAAAATGAGTCTATTCCGAAGGCCTCCTTGGGCAGCTCTCTAACAGGAAGCAGAGTTTTTCCCAAGTTGCTGGGACACTTGGGAAAGCATTTTGTCAAACTGAGGAGAATGATTGCATTTGGCTCCCTGGCTATAGAAAAATAGGTGATTTCAGCCCTTTGTCAGAAGTCTTACTCAAGTTGTGTTTAAGTTTCCAGTTTTGTTGCTACTGCTGTGTAACAAATTGCCCCCAAATTTGGCGGTGCAATCTACAAAAGCCATTTCGTTAAGCTCACAGATTGGGCCATCAGAACTTCAGACAGAGCACAATGTGATCTGCTTTTCCACATCTGGGCCTCAGCTGGGGATGTTGGAAGGCTGGGGAAACCCTACAGAGTTGAAATTACCTGGAGGCTGATTCACTCAATGTTGGGTTAAGCACCTGCACATGGTCTCTCCATGAGGCTGAGGCTACCTCACAACATGACAGCCTCAAGGTCGCCAGTGCAACCTTAGGGCTCCACGTGCGAGTTTTCTAGAAAACAAGCTAGAAACAGCACTGCCTTTCATGGCCCAGATCCATAAGTCACATAGTACTACTGCCACCATACTGAATTGGCTGAAACAGCTTGTCAAAACACTGCCTATATTTAAGGGGAGAGGATAAAGGCTCCATTACTTAAAAAAGAGTAGTGTCAAAGCATTTTTAGGTCATGTTTTAAAGCCACCTGAATTCCAGACAAGGAAGCTATTCTCTGGAGCTTAATGTAAAGAAGAGTCTAACCCTGTGAACTTGGACCCAGGAATGCAGAATAAACAGGAGCGGTGACCAAGGCTTTAGAACACAATGAGTTGTAGGGACTTGGCTGGATTGGGCTTGAGAAGGCTCAAGGGTTCTTTACTAGCAGACCTGGGCATGAAGAGGATGAATGAGAAAGTTTGGCAAGAAAATTGGGAAAATAAAGTAAAAGTAAACAAAATAAAATCACTCATAATCCAACCACCCAGAAATAACCAGTTTACATTTTGATGTTTCTTTCAGTGTTGTGTCTGCATGTATGTGAGTGAGAATGTTTACATGTGAGTGCATGTGCCTATGTATGTGAGAGCACACATGTGAAATAACATTGAAATCACAACATATAATCAGTTTCATGTCTTGTCTTTCAAGCCATGAATTGGTTTGCTTCTCATAGGCACTTCGCTCTGAGCAGATTTAGAGTTCAGCTTTATTCACTTCTGTTAATTCAGCTAAATTAATCTTGATAGAATTTCCTTATGCTTAAGTCTCTCTGCCTGTGCCACCACCCTGCCACCAAGTTTTGTTCTTATTGTTTAAGTATTTAACAATTTGAAGAAGCCTTTCCAACCTAGAAGTGAGCAAAGTCACTAACAATTCCCCAGAAATATAAGGGCTAAGGTTCAATACAAAGAAGTTTCTGCCCTACAAACCAGATCCTGCCGTCATCTATTAATGTGCTATTCCTGGTACAACAGCAAAGACAAGAAAATTGGCTACTAACAAATACCATTCCTCCTTTCCAGCAATTATTGGCATGGCCCCAGGTTGACCATTCGACCACCTAAGGTCTCCTTGGAACAAATGTCCAAAACAATTTAGTAAACTCCTGTCTCCTCCATGGGTAGCTTCATCTACCAAGAAGCAGTTTTTCTGAGAGAGAGGAGTCCAACTAACATCTCCCAGGCTGCTGTGCCTACTTGAGACATCATTTGGATTCCTAACCTCACCACCAGATAGGACCGAGGCAGAAAAGCTTTCTGCAGAACAAACTGTGAGGAGAAATTATTTGCAGATTTGTATCCCAGGAAAAAAGCAGAGCCAGAAGTAAATATATCTTGCCAAAAGACTTTGAAGATTCTAAGAACAGGGAGTCAAGCTGAATATATATATATATATATATATATATATATATATATATATATATATATATATATATAATGTATTGCATTTTTATTTATTTTAAAAACTGTTTATTTATTGATTTTAGAGAGAGGAAAGTAGAGAGAAAAAAACATGGATTTGTTGTTCCACTTACTCATGCATTCATTAATTGCTTCTTGAATGGGGTATTGAACCTACAAACTGGACATATCAATGCTTTATTTAATAGCATTAAATAAATGCTTTAACCAACTGACCTACCTGGCCAGGGCTAACATATTTTTTATTTTTTGAAATATTTTATTTATTTTTTTAAAGAGAGGGGAAGGGAGGGAGAAAGAGAAGGAGAGAAACATCAATGTGCAAAAGATACATCCATCAGATGCAAA
>PVKM010041748.1:0-13072 GCA_004027735.1 Carollia perspicillata | reverse complement strand
TGAGCCTTCCTTTTCACTGATGGAGGAGAAAATCTTGCCTCTTGGAGATTGTTCAGCTTCAGACTAGACTTTTCCAGGTGAACTCTTCGTCTAAATTTGCTGTACTGAAGAGATTAGCTCTAGCTCTCTGAGTTTTCTTCTCATCTGGGAAGTCAGGGGCCTCCGAAGGGATGCGCCATCGGAGCACCTCCATTCTAGCTCATTCTGGAGTGGCGTGTACAGCTGGGGCTTCATGTGAAGGTGACCGCACCTACTGGGGGTGGCTGGTCTTTGGTGCCCTGCGCTTGCTGCTGATGTCCATACACCTGCTGCAACCCCAAGCACGGGGTCCACGTATTCCTTCCTAGACGGACCCCAGACCTCTGAAGCCCAATGCCCTTCCCCCTGTCTCGACTGTCTTTCCTTACACTTAATGGATAAGTATCATTAAGTGTATCTGGGCCCTCTTCACCTCAATAGGTAGGCCACCATGTCGGCACAGGGCATAACGCAAGGTGTTCCAAGTCTTCCAGCCTTCCACTCAGAAGGCAGGCGTAAGCCCTGGCTGGTGTAGCTCAGTGGATTGAGCGCAGGCTGTGAACCAAAGGGTCGTGGTTCGATTCCCCATCAGGGCACATGCCTGGGCTGCAGGCCAGTTCCCAGCAGGGGACGCACAAGAGGCAACCACACATTGATGTTTCTCTCCCTCTCTTTCTCCTTCCCTTCCCCTCTCTCTAAAAATAAAGAAGTAAAATATTTTAAAAATATTATTTTTTTAAAAAAAGAAGGCAGGCCTAAGCCTTGAGAGGTATGGGTTTCCTCTTAGCCTGTTTGGTGTTTCTAGCCTCCCATCTGCCCCTTCCCCCAACACGGTTTTGACTATGGAGTTGGGCTGGATCAAAGCTACTCAGGGACATTAACCCCATTCTGAGGCCCTTCTGTGCAACACTTCTCCTGGTTCAGACCCCAGTCATTTCGGTACAGAGGAAACTGCTTATATCGTGCTTGTATAATGTCCTGAGTACTTCATTGTTCCAGACTTATTGCAAAAATTCTACGGTCTGAGTCATACAAGCTTGACCTTTCAGTCTTCCAAACAAAAATCTTTTCAAAGCAAAATCAGCTCTTTCTTTTTCTTTCCCTTTCCCCTCCCTGCCTTTCCTCCCTCCCCTCCTTCCTCCCTCTCCTCCCTTACTCCTGTCCTCCTTGCCTTTCTCCCTGTCTCCCTCCCTCCCTCCTTCTCTCCCTCCTTCTCTCCCTCCTTCCCTCACCTCCCTCCCTTACCTATCTCCTGCAAACCTAATGTCATTTGGCCTCCAAGCAGTTATTACTCTTCGTGTAGTCATTAAAGTAAATACAACTGTCATACCGAATCAACTCCTAACCTTCAGTGGCTTAATGTGACAGAAGTTTGTTTCTCACTTTTGGGACAATTTGACACAAGCTAGTAGGAATGGGCAGTTCTGGCCCACAGACATTCGGGGACCCAGGAACTCTGTCGTCTTCAGCGTAAAGTTCCTAAGGGAGAGTGAAGAAGGTACAACCACTTGCCTTGGGAGGGACGTATATCCTTAGAGGTCGTATTCGGCAGGGGAGAAGCTGTCCTCTGGCCCCACCTAGATGCAAGGGAGCCTGGGAAGTGTAGTCCTCCCAGCCTGTCCAGCCACAATTCTAATCAGAGACTGCCCTTCCAGGTGTTGACTTTTGCAGACTTTAGAATGTTTGGCACCCTGTGCTGTGCGTGTGGAATAAACAGATGGTGAACGTATGATCCTTATCCTCATGGGGCTTCACTTAAATACTGGTAAGCTATTAGCCTCTCCATGCTGCTTTTTGTGGGCCTGGAACAATAAGATCCAGGCTTTGGGTTTGTCTCTATTGATGTGAAGACAATGAACCAAGAGTGCAGAGGAAAAGCTGAGGCGGGTCTTGAAGGTCACCTGCACAAAAGCTTTTGTCCGTGGATAAGAAAACCTGAGGCCCAGCGAACTGAAATGACTTGCTCAAACTCCTCTAGCTAATCAGCGCCAGGACCAAGTTAAAATCCTGCTCTTTTTGTCTTCCAGTCCTAAACACTTTTCCATATATTGGACCTGGACAACAGTGAGTGTTCGCCATTATACCCACAGAACGTGTGGGCATCACTGCTTCATTGGGAAATTATGATGCCTCTTTGAACTCTTGTCTTCCCATCCACCTTAGAGTCTCCTTGCATTCAACAGGCTGTGAGCCCCCAAACTGTCAATCTCGCCTTCGGTAATATTATCCACCAGGTTTCATTTTGTCCCATTAGCAGTCTGATGGGTCTCAAAAGCTGCAACAATGCTTGTTTCAACAGCAGTGCTCTCTACTACATATCCAAAGCCACTGGCCATATCTGTATATTAGTTGAGCTTGTATTTAATTGCATAATTAGTGTGATCTCTCCCAGAAGACCCAAATACATTAGATTAAATGGCCATGTCACTAGGATCTGTCAAGTGTGTTTGGATTGGCTTGTCAGCGTTTACACAGAGATATAAGGGGACTTAGAGATTTCTGAGAATTACTCCTTACTTGTGAATCCCTGGGCAATGGATATGCCCAGTATGTAATGTAATATTTTCCCTAATGGAGATATCTCTGACCTGTACACTCCGAGCTCCAGGAACCCTCATCCTAGTGTACAACTTCTCAGGTGGACTGTGACCTGTGAGGCTGGAGCTCGCCCACTACACCTTAGTTCTGAAGATTCCAGCTCTCTCCTGGAGAGGGGGTGGTTGTGGAGCTATGTCAGAATATGGTGGGGGAAAGAGCTGAACGATTTTTAAGGTAAGCTTCTTGAGAACAAAGGCTGTGTCTTTTTATTCTTCGTGTCCTAGAGGCAAGTTGTTCGGTGAATTGTTTCTGCTTTGGCAACTGAGACCTTCAGGAAGTTTAGCCTTGGGTTCTGAAACTGAGGAGAAGCTATATATATTGTGCAATTATAAATCTCTTGCCAAACAGTAGGTCTGCTCTAAACCGGAGCACACAGCAGAAGCATTTACAATTCCCTAGACACTCTGGGGAGTCTCAGGCTTTATTGCGATATAAAACCATGCACTCGGCTCTCCAGGTGGAAGGAACTGAGTGAGATAGGGGCCCTAATTTCTTAATACATAAGTGAAATGGAGTTTCCTTACAGTCTGAGCCTTAGATATTTTAGCTCCAACTATTTACCTATGTTTCCCTGGAAAGTTACTAAGACACTGATTTACTTCTCACCATACTTTTTTTTAGATATATTTTTAGATTGTGTTGAAATGTCCAAGTTTCTCCTAAGTTGACAAAAAAAAAATTATTTCATGTGGCTGGAATCAGGCCCACTGAGATTTTTCACAAAGAGCAACTGATTTTTCACAGTATCAAAAACAGTTGAAAAAAAGTTGCTATACTTTTCTGCACCAATACCACCAGACTACTGGAATTCCAGTCGATTAGTTGGTACTGTTGTTTGGGGTGTGAAGAGCCAGAAGGGCTCGACGTAAGCTGTCCCAAGAGACCTGTCCTTTCTTCTGGATTCTAAAGTTGAATGTATAGTTTAAATTCTTGTCCTTTCCCTTTCTCCTGGGCTGGCCCTGGAAGATTTCATTGGACTGTTTACTCAGTCAGTTATTCAGCAAAGACTGAGAGCTTACAATAGATGGGCACAGTGTTCGGCATCAGGAATTTAAAAATGAGAAAGGCACAGCCCTTACATTCAAAGAGCTCACCTTGAGCCTAGAGGAGGAAGCAAATGGTACCAGCCTACCCACAGTAGGAGAGTGATTAGGACCACGCAGGATGGCATGGGGTTCTACTCTCTCGCACACCTCCAGGGATTAGGTACAAGATTTTCTGTGTGAATGGCAGCCCGGAGGGGACAACATGAGTGGTACCCAGGAGACGTATGACATGGCTGTTGTGGGAGGAGTCACACAAAGGCTCCTTAGGGAATGAGACACTCGACTTGAGCTTTGAAACGATGAGGAGGTAGACTAAACATGGAAGGACGTTGCAGGGAATGACCCAGGCAGAGGGGCACAATGTGGATATGGTAAGACCAGAGTGCAGTAGGCAAGGGGAGGTGTGGTAGGAAATGAGGTTGCAAAAGGAGGCAGAAGCCAGAGAGGAAGCGTATTACTTGCCGTACAAGGGATTTGAAATGCATTCAGTTAGTGCTGGAGCGTCCTGAAAAGGCTGCCAGTGTGTCAGTGGCTTGCATTTTTGAAAGTTCACCTTGAAAGTAATGTGGGGGATGGATTTGTGTAGGGAAAGGGTAGAGGGGTGGCTTGGAGAGCAGGGAGATAATTCAGGAGGCTATTGAAATAGCCCAGCGGAGAAGTGATGAAAATTTGAGTTCAGGTGGTGAGGAGAACCATGACTCAAGACATTTGGTAGGTAAACGCCATAGGTCTAGGTGACTGTTAACAAGTAAGGGACAGGTAAAGGTTGTTGCTGGGGTTGAAAGGCACATGGGTGAATCATAGACCATTTAACCAGAGGAGAGGAGCCAGAATGAAGGGAACTTTGGGTACAGAATGACTGGTTTGGGTCATGTCGAGTTGGCAATTGGGACCACCCGTGTAGGAGGGCTGCAGAGATAAGACTGGAGTTGAGGGGAGATGGTGTGGGCCACAAAAAGGAATTTAGAGCCATCAATGCTTAGAGTAGATGGGAAGATATTCCTCTAAATTCCTGATTTCTCCCTTCTCTCCACCCTAAGATGACCTCCGGTGAACTCTTCCAATGAGTTAAGTTTTTCAAAGTCATCATTTGGAATCTGGTCAGTCTTAGCCGTCAGACTGAATTACCACTTGCATGGCCTCCAATTGAATGTTACAACTCCGAGTCCCTTCCTAAGGTTCCTGGGCTCTTCTGTTCTCCCAAGGGCTTCTCGTTAAATACTTGAATAGACTCTTCTCCTGGGCTCTGGCCCAGCATCATCCAGGGAAAAGACCGCGAGTCTGGTCCAGCGTCATCCAGGGAAAAGACCACGAGTCTGGTCCAGCGTCATCCAGGGAAAAGACCACGAGTCTGGTCCAGCGTCATCCAGGGCACTCAGATCATGATCTGATTCCCTGCTCCACCTCTGTCTGGTGCAAATGATTAAACTCCTCTGAATTATAGTTTACTAATCTTTGCAAGCGACTCTAATAATACCTGGAGCACATTCTTTTTTGAAATTTAAATGTGATGAAGTGTTTAGCCTGCCATATCAATAGATGCTCAACAAACATTAAATTTGTTCATCTATCAATTTTGCAAATAAGAATCTATTAATGTTGGAAGAACACCTCAAGACTCTCCCACCTAATTCCATTCAATTAAAGATGAGAGAACTGGCAAATGAAAATGACTTGACCGAGTCATTTTACATAGCCAGTTAGTGGCAAGCTCTGGGCTTTGTGAGATTGTGGACTCACGTGTAACTTTATACCAGGCTCCTTCCCTCCAGCTTGTTTCGGAAGGGTCTCCGCCTCCCCATATAGAACCACCGCCCCACTGGGCTTCCTGGGGGGAGACTGGAAGATGAAGGCCGTATGGACTATCTATTGCTGCAAAACAAACCACCACAAACTTAGCGGCCTAAGACAATGCACATCTTACCAGTTCTGTAAGTCAGAGGTCCTGGTGCAGCTTGGCTGAGACCTCTGCTTGAGGTCTCCCAAGGCTACAACAAAGGCTGTGATCTCATCCAGAGGCTCAGATAGGGAGGAATTTGCTTGCAAGTTGACCTGGGTTGCTGACAGAATTCATCTCCTTATTGCTGTGAGACTGAAGTGGCCACTTTCTTACCAGCTGTCAGCTGGGGACCACTCATGGGAACCAGAGACCACTCAAGGTCGATGCCAACTGGGCCTCTCACGGGTGCTCTTACAGCAAAGCCTCTTAACCTCTTCAAAGCCAACAGGACAGAGTCTCTACCTGTCTGGCAGGAAGTCTCATATAAATTGTCATGGGGCACAGGGACTGAAGTGATGTCTCATCACTTTGCTGTATTCCACTGGTTAGAACAAGTTCAGGTCCCGCTCACACTTTAGGGCAGGGGGTTTACCCAGGGTGTGATACCAGGGTCAGAGATCATGGGGTCCTCTTAGAATTCTACCCTCTGCAGATACCATGGCAGGTTTCACTGTGAGAGTGTCATAGAGCACAGTCTGCCTCGCCTTCAGCCTCCCCCATCATAGCCCAACACATTGTACTGTTTCGGGGGAGGCCAGACCTGCGAACACTCTGGAATGACTGCTGGAGCCAGACTCACAGTATTCTCAGGAGACCCCGTCAGACCCATACCGGCACCAAAGTACAGAGCGGAGCGTGGGTATGGGTGTGCATCTGTGTGTGTGTGTGTGTGTGTGTGTGTGTGTGTGTGTGTTTGACAGAGAGGTCCTTCCTAAGAGCACATGAAGAGGCACTGCCTGCCACTCTGGCCTTTTCTGAAGTGGCCTCTTCCTGAGCTGTTGGTACACTCTGTGACATGAGTCATGCTGCCTCTTTATTAAGATCCATCTTCTCCAGCTGAGGCAAAGCGAATATTTTTACCCACATCCAACTCTGGTCTCGGCCACGGTGAATGTCTATGCCTTCTCCATGAGCCCATCCCAACCCGCTGGGCATGGCTACAAAAGGAAGACATTCTCTCTCTTCCCAGTCGTTCTGGGGATGAGAAACTGGAAGGTGCTTTCTCTCTCTCCTGGAGGGGCTCCTGCCCACCAGCCCCTGATTGATTGTCTTGAAACTGCTGTTACCACGCTATTCACTTGCGCTTCCCACCTAAGTTCATGTCCCTCATCTCACCCTTGAGGACCCAGCAAGCTTTGCAAGCCCCAGCCCACTCCCCTTCTCGCCACCTTTCTCCCTTACATACCGAATCCCCTGTTGCTACTCGACACCCAGGGCACTTTACACCTGAAAATGCCAGCTGCCATCCATCTGCTGCTGTGGTTTGGTGGTCCCCCTCCCAACCCACCAAAGCCTCCTCCTTACACAACCAACTGTCAAAAGCCAGGCGGGCCCCTCCACCCCCCTTTAAACCTCGTGGCCTTCCCTACATCCCGCAAGCATTAATCTGCATCAACTTTGACCTCTCGTGGCGTTTGCTAACTGAACCTAACAGCCCATTTTAGGCAATTTATTGGGTCCTGAGTTTCATTATTCTTTCATTTTTTTCACAAGAATGTGTCTTGTTTCTCTAGCGAGATATCAGTCTCTTAAAGGCAGAATGGATGCTTTCCGACGGTTTTTTTCTCTCTCTCTCTCTTTTCCTCCCTCCCTTTCTTTTCACAGTGCTTACAATTTGGGTCATGAGGCTAGATGGACCTGGGTTTAATCTCCGTTCCTCCACTTTCTGCCTAAACCCTGTGATAGTCATTTTTGTAGTATTTAAATGAGGATAATAACAACCTCCTATGGTTGTTGGGAGGACCAGTGGAATAACACATGGGAAGGAATTAATACACATATATGCGCCTGGCACATAGTAAATATTCAACTAATAAAATATTATAGAATCTTCAATTGCACATGACCATTTCTGTTTAATTCAGCAAGAAATACTTGAGGAACTTCTGTGAGCTGGGTACTGTGCTTATGGTGGGATGTCCAAAAGCCTCTGATGATGTTCTTGTTTCCTGTGAAGGCTCTTTAGGCTTCCAGGAATCTGTAGACTGTGGCCCAAAGCCCTTAAAGAGACCAACGTAGATAGCGATTGTTCTTAAAGATCGACAAGACTCCCCTCACGGTGATTCCATTATGAAAAGCCCTTTTGGTGTAGACAGCCATTGGCATTCCTGATGAGAGGGCATAGGGTTCCCAGATGTGGGTTCTTCTCCGTTTTCTCCTGCAGTGGAAATAGGGGTCACCTCAAAAAAGAGGTAACCAGATGACACTGGTTTGATGAGCTATTAGATGAGAGGGAAGATGGAGGTCTGCCCATGATGCTGTGGGTGGGGCGGGGAAGGTGGAGAGAGGCTGGTCACCCGCAGTGTGCCCTCTCCTCCAAGCTCATCCCTGTCCCTTCAGAGGCTCCTGATGCTTATCAGAGAGAGGGGGAAAGGGCTCACGATAGAAGTGTCTTCTCAAGCTCTGGGGTGGGGACCCTCGTGTAAGAATGGTCACTAAGGTCAGGAATGAGCTAGGGGCCTGATGGATGTCGGCTGAGTTGAGTGCTTCCTTCTGGTAGCCGATGCCTAAACCCTGCAGAGTCTGGTCCAGCTGAAGCTGATCAGCCATCCTGACAAGACTCTGCTGCCCTACACATTAAAAACGGAGCTTGGGAAAATTATCGTAAAGCCAAAGTGTAAACTGTTTATCTGGGCTGCTTTGCTTGAACCAAGCTTTTAGAGAAATACAGGGCTTTCTCTGCTCCCTTTTGTGGGGAGCCCAGTGAGATGGGAAGCCTGCCACATGAATTCCTGCCACAGGAAAATTGCAAGGGGTAGAACTCCCTGGTTGTCTCTTTTACAAACGGCAGTGGGCCTTGGTTGTTGAAATGAAATACCACGGCAGGAAAGCCCCAAAGGCCCATGGGACTTCTTGTTTGAGGGGCGCTCGCTGAGCCCATTGTAGCGAGGAGAAGTCAAAGGCTTCGGAGGGAAGGAAAAGTTTTCCAGCGTGTGGTGGATCCACTGAGCGGCCCATGGTGGATGCGTGGCCCTTCTCCTTGGCATTTGGAGATGTTGTCCTGGCTGATTCCTAAGTCCACGGCTGTCAGTTCAGGTCATAAGTCATCCATTAAACCATGTGGTGCTTCAACCTGCCCTTCGGAACTTGGAGGTGGTCAGAGAGCTCTGTGCCCCCTGAATCCCGTCAACTCTGTGGCCACGCAGTGGAGAAGAGCCCGAGGGAATTCTGCATCTGAGAAGACCCCAGCCCCGTGGCATTGAGGGTCCCACCTTGGTCAGGTTGGGCCTGGGGACTTTTAGACCAATATTCCAGCTTCTGATGACTTTCCTCTACCCTGGCTTTCTCAAGGAGTCTCCTGTGAGAGTCTAGTAGAAAAATAAAGGACAAATTGCCCTGGCCAGGTAGCTCAGTTGGTTATAGTGGCATCCCAATATGCCAAGGCTGTGGTTTCAGTCTCTGGTCAGGGCACATACAAGAAACAACCAATGATTACAGTAAATAAATGCAACAACTACTCAATGTTTTCCTCTCTCTCCGCACCCCTCTCTCTCTTGCAAAAAAAAGAAAAATCAATAAAAAAAGAATAAAGGATAAGCAAATGGCTTCTTAACTCACTGCAAGATTTAGCAATAATGGTAGCCTCATGGACTGATCTCTTATCATGTGCCTGACCCTGTGCCAAGCATTCTTCACACACTGATTTGCCCAGAAACCTTACTAGGAAGTACTCTTGTTATCCATAGCGACGGATGAGGGAACAGGGCCTGTTGATGGCCCTGTTTGGGTGCCTGTTAAATTAGGCACCCAAGAGCACACAGCCAGATAGTAAGAGATCTGGAGGGTGAATCTCAGTCTCCAGATTTTAGAGCCAAAACCCTCAGGCATCATGCCATATCGCTCTAGGAGTTTAAAGAAAAAGTCTCCCCAAACTTCTATTTTTATTTGTCTCTTCATCTTTTCATGTCACATACAATTTCCACTCTTTTGTGTTCTCTTTCTTGCTTACTGGCCTCCATCCTCTCATTGAACTGAAGATTAGCTGATATTAGTTTATTTTTAATACACTTTATCTATTATGCTATTACAGTAGTCCCATTTCCCCCCTTTATTCCCCTCTACCCTGCATACCCTCACCCACCCACATCCCCCCCTTAGTTCATGTTCATGGGTCATACATATAAGTTCTTTGGTTTCTCCATGTCCCATACTATTCTTAACCTCCCCCTGTCTATTTTCTAGCTACCATTTATGCTAGTTATTTCCTGTACCTTTTCCCCCTTTCCTCCTACCCCCATGGTGATAACCCTCCATGTGATCCCCATTTCTGTGATTCTTTTCCTGTTCTAGTTATCTGCTTAGTTTGTTTTTGTTTTGTTTTTAGGTTCAATTATTGATAGTTGTGAATTTGTTGTCATTTTACCATTCATATTTTTATCTTCTTTTATTTCTTAGATAAGTACCTTTAACATTTCATATAATAAGGGCTTGGGTGATGACAAATTCCTTTAACTTGACCTTATCTGGGAAGCACTTTATCTGCCCTTCCATTCTAAATGATATGTTTGCTGGATATAGTAATCTTGGATGTAGGTCCTTGCCTTTCATGACTTCAAATACTTCTTTCCAGCCCCTTCTTGCCTGCAAGGGTTTTTTTTGAGAAATCAGCTGATAGTCTTATGGGAACTCCTTTGTAGGTAACTCTCTCCTTTTCTTTTGCTGCTTTTAAGATTCTATCCTTATCTTTAATCTTGGAAAATGTAATTATGATGTGCCCTGGTGTGTGCTTCCTTAGATCCAACTTCTTTGGGACTCTCTGGGCTTCCTGGACTTCCCAGAAGTCTATTTCCTTTGCCAGATTGGGGAAGTTCTCCTTCATTATGTTTTCAAATAAGTTTTCCATTTATTGCTCTTCCTCTTGTCCTTCTGGCACCCCTATGATTCAGATGTTGGAACATTTCAAGGTGTCCTGGAGGTTCCTAAGCCTCTCCTCATTTTTTTGAATTCTTGTTTCTTCATTCCATTCTGGTTGAATGTTTATTTCTTCCCCCGGTCCAAACCATTGATCTGAGTCCATTTCCTTCCCATCACTGTTGGTTCCTGTACATTTTTCTTTATTTCACTTTTCATAGCCTTCACTTTTTCCTCTATTTTGTAGCCATACTCAACCAATTCTGTGAGCTTCCTGATTACCATTGTTTTGAACTGTGCATCTGATAGGTTGGCTATCTCTTTGTTGCATAGTTGGATTTTTTTCTGGAGCTTTGATCTGCTCTTTCATTTGGGCCATTTTTTTTTTTTGTCTTGGGGTGCCTATTATGTAGTAAGGGGTGGAGCCTTAGGTGTTCACCAGGGTGGGGCAGCCCAGGTCTCTGTGTTATGGTGCTGTATGTGGGGGAGGGGTCCAAGAGGGAGTAGTGTCACTTGCTCCACTCTCTGCCAGCTTTCAGTCACTTCTGCCACTTCCCACTTCCCACAAGCAAATTGGGCCCTTCTGGTGCTGATTCCTGGGTGCGTGGTTTGTGTACATTCTAGGACCCTGTGGGTCTCTCCAGTGAACTCTCTTGTGAGTCTGGGAGTTTCTCCTGCTGCCATAACCCCCACAGTTGTTTTCAATCAGAGGTTTGAGGCTTTATTTCCCTTTACTGGGACCCTGAGTTGCAGGTCTGTCTCACTCCCCAGTTGTTCCTCCTCATTTGTCTGCATGCAGATGTGGGACTACCCAGTCGTCCAGCCGCCGCCTTGCAGCAAGTCCTCTCTGCCCGGCTGCCCGGCTGCCCGGCTCCGCCCCTCCTGCCAGTCTCCGTGAGTGTTTCTTCTTTAACTCCTTGGTTGTCGGACTTCCATGCAGTTTGATTTTTTGGCAGTTCGTGTTGTTTTTTGTTTTTAAATTTGTTGTCATCCTTCTTTTGCTTGTGGGAGGAGGCACAGTATGTCTGCCTATGCCTCCATCTTGGCCGGAAGTAGTTTATTTTTAAATATAACTCACGTGTCTTGGCACATGAGGTGCTGAAAGTGTACAAATACTTGTAGCTTTCCCTTGTTCCTGCCACTCAGGTGGCAAGGACAGGAAATGGGGAATCACAGTCTCATGGTCCAGCCCAGCAATTTTCAACCTTGTTCATCTCACGACACATATAAACTAATTACTAAAATTGTGCAGCACGCACACACAGAAATATTTTTTTTTGCCCATCTGACAAAAAGGTGTAATTTGATTCATTCACACCAGACAGCTATTGTTGTATTGGCTGTCGTCATTTCTTATTTGACAATCTAAAGGAAGAGAAGTCAGTGCCCCTGGCTAAATAGTCAGGTAGGGCATGTTTTAAAAATTCTTGTGGTATACCAGTTGAAAATAACTGGTCTAGCCCAATGGGTCAGGTTCGAGAAAGGGAAGGGTACGAGCGCCAAAAAAGCTCACAGGTGTTGAGGAGTGGGGATTTGCCAGAGCTATGGAGCTCGGATTACCACAGCCTAACGTAGCGATGCACCGTCACACCAGGAAAAGTGGGCCAACGTGTGGGTCCCTTTTTGGTTTGTTCTGAGGCACGCAGCACCGTCAGTGGTCATCTTGCCAAAAAATGTCTCAGCTGGCTTTCATTTAACTTCCAAGGTACAGGGAATTCAGGGATTAGGAACCGAGGTGCCTGACTCAAGGAGCAAGTACCAGACAATGTCAGAAGGCAGGGCACTCCACAGACCCCTGCTAGTCTCTTCTGCTCGTCACTGACACGACAACAAAGATGAGGAGGTGGGAGGGGTGGAGGGGCCCTGCAAGAGTCGAAGAAAATAAAGAAGTGTAACCAGCAAACACAAGTGGTGGACTTCGGTTGGATCCGGCTTTGACTCGATGAGTCATGAGACGCATTTGGGGAACAACGGGAGAAGTGCGAATGTGAAGCCAGGACTATGCACCATGCAGGTTACTACTGTTTCGGCAGGGGCAGTACCCGGATGGTGGTTATGTAGGACAAGGGCCTTCGTTTTTAGAGGTGCTGCTGAGGTCTTCAGCAGTGAAATGTCATGACGTCTAAAATTCTGCATCAAAGAAAGAGTAAAGGACACGTGGCAAACGCTAGTAATTGTTTATTCTTGGTGATGGGTGTGTGGTGTTCATTATACTATACTCTGGTGACTGTGCTAAATCTAATGAAATGGAAAATGACCACCTTGGTTCGGCAGTGGGAAAACAACATAGTGACTTATAAGGCCAATTTACAAGGTAATGACCACATGGCCAATGGCTATGAGGCGTAGTGGGGATGGGGCATAAGCGTTTGGGTGGGTCTTTTTGATGCCCAAACCTCTGCTCAAGTGCACTCAGGTGGCGGAGGAGAAAAAAGAACCTTCCCGTGTGGTCCAGCCTAAGGTGCGCAGGGAGGGGAGCTTGTCTGAGGGTCCGGGGTCGCCCACAGCCCCAGAGCTGCACGGCCCTTCCTGGGGCAGGTTTTGGGGGGAGCATTGCCTT
>PVKM010041746.1:0-13029 GCA_004027735.1 Carollia perspicillata | reverse complement strand
ACCGCGTCCCTCCCCGTCCCGCCCCCTAGCCCACGGATCCCCGGTCCTCGCCCCCACCCTTCCGCCCCCTCCGTCCCTCCCTCTTCCCTCCCCCGCTCCGGCCGCCCTGCGGCTGCAGCCCAGTCCGGCCCTTCAGCCGGGCTGCCGGGAGGGCGGCGGCGGCCCCACCATGAGCTCGGAGGACGGTTACGGCGGCGGTCGGCGCTGCGGGGCGGGGAGCGGGGACGGCGAGCCACCCCCGCCGCCGCCACCGGGGGAGCCGCCCTCGGTCCCCGCGCCCCCGCGCTACCTGCCGCCGCTGCCCATGCCCCCCGCGTCCCCCGAGCGCCTCTCGGGGTCGGAGGAGCCGCCGGCAGGGGTGGTCCCGCGGCGCAGGGGCGAGGACCAGCTGCCGCCGCTGCCCGTGCCGCCCCCCGTTCAGGAGGTGTCGGTGGCTGGCGACTCCGGGGACGGTCCGAGGCGCCTGCCGGAGGCGGCGGTCCCCGAAGCGGCGGCGGGGAAGGGCGGCCCCAGGGAGTCGGAGGCCGGCGCGAGCCGGGAGGGCGAGCGGCGGGGCGCCGGCGACCAGCCCGAGACGCGCTCGGTGTGCAGCAGCCGCAGCAGCAGCAGCGGAGGCGGCGGCGGGGACCAGCGTGCCGGGCACCAGCACCAGCACCACCAGCCCATCTGCAAGATCTGCTTCCAGGGCTCGGAGCAGGTGAGGCCCGGGGTCTCCCCGGAGCAGGTGGCGCGGGCTTGGGCGGGACCGGAAGGTCCTCGCCCGGGTTGCCCGACCTTTCAGCACCACGGACAGCGCTCGCCTCCTGGCTGCTCCGCGGCGGGGCTGGTCTGGTCCCCTCAGAGGCGGCTACTCCGTGTTTGCCTTTCCAGTTCTGTGAAGGCACCGGAACATGTCCCGCTGGCGAATACAGGGTTCTATTTGATCTATACCACCCCCCATGTCTGGTATTGCAGTTACACCTTCTTCACATGCTTTAATGATAATGCCATAAGTATCTCTTATTTACTAAGTGGATTTTGGTTTGTACTTAGAAACAAACCTATATCCTTTTTCTACAATTGTGTCCTGAGTCAGATCGTCTCAGACAGAATACAAACTGGGGTGAGTCATGTCGAAACCAAAAGGGCAACATCCTTCTTTACTGCAAATTGTGGTGACTTATTCTCAGTGATTTGACAAGCGCGTTACATTTTTACAAGAGAAATAGAAACGGACTTTGGCCCTGCTAAGGAAAGGCTATTTAGGCACCCATGCAGTTTACATTTTGTTAGAAGCAGTTCTAAAATGTAAACTCCATTAGAGGTGCATGCAGACTTACATGAGAAGACTCGTGGAGATAACAGGATAATATATCACTCTCACAAAATGTGTGGTTTGAGAAAACATTAGGTTTCCTATTTTTAAAAGTAAGGATATTACGTAAGAATATGCAGGCTTTCAGGAATACAGTGCCCTAAGTCAATATTTATGATGCTACATTTAGAAAAAAGTAAAAGCATGATGCTATTGCAAGCTACTTTCTGGGATGCCATGCATTTCTTCTTTAGCAATGATTAAGAATAACTGCAGAGGAAATGCATCTGACCATCCACTTACAAGTTATTAAAGAGATTTAATAGTACAGCTTTCCCTCAAGAGTATTGGGAGCTGCATCTCCCAAACATTTTGTATGTTGGTAGAACATTTATGTCATAACTCTAAGCAATATCTTTGAAATAATTTCAAGACTTTAGTTTCATTCCCATCAGAGGTATAAAAATTTAATTTCATTTTCTAGGATAGAGTTTGATGCTGATATCCTTCTGGGTAAATGGCTTTGAAAGAAAAGAAAGCAAGTGTCAGACTTTAAAACTGGAGACCTGAGCGTATGCATTCACACGGAGCCGTGTTCTTTGCAGGGGGAGCTGCTGAACCCCTGCCGATGTGACGGGTCGGTTCGGTACACGCATCAGCTGTGCCTGCTGAAGTGGATCAGCGAGAGGGGCTCCTGGACCTGTGAACTCTGCTGTTACAGATACCATGTCATAGCCATTAAAATGAAACAGCCTTGCCAGGTACACATCCGTGACATTTTTTTTCCCCTGAAATAACTTTGCTAAACGTAAGTACACTTGAGTTTAGTTATTACTGGGGATACTTACATATGCTACTTAACAACATTTTATGCAAATCATGGTAAAATCAAGATTTAGAATTTGTAGAGATGTGTTTTGAGATATCTGTGACATTTTTTTCTGAGAAACTCAAAATACATTTTATTCAAATGGTTTCCTTTATTAATTTGTTATTTATTGATGAAATTGTACCATCTTTTTTACTTAAATGATAAGTTGGTAAAATGTCATATATTCCAATTAGATCAATTTTATTAGTTAGAAATTTTACAATTTATTTTAGTAATACTTTGTTAATTTAAGCATTGAAACCCTGGTTGAGCTCAATTTATGGAAAACAAATACAAGTAAAGCAAAACTTCATTCACCTGGAAACTTTGGTTGACCCCTTATTCAAAGAATAATTATTAGAACCTAGTTCTAATCTGAATACTTTTTTTAATTCACTAGGCTTTCTTTTTTCATATGAGTTTTTTCCACAGTTAAATTTTGATTACTTTCATTCTTTGCTGTGGTCAAGTACATAGTGGATGCAGAAATATTCCCAACAGTTAACTTTCAGTAATACTACTGAATTTGTAAATATGCTTTTTTGTGCATAATCACATAATAACATAATACCCAAAAGCCTACAAATGCCCCTGGAGAAATAAAGCTTTTTTTTTGTCATGATGAAACTGATTCAGTCCTTTGAAAAAACTGATGTAATGTAAAATACAAAGTAGTAAGAATGACATTTTAAACTAAAGCAGAGTAATGTGTAATTGACAAGATTACACATTAGGGCTGAAGTGAAGCAGGTATAAAGAGTAAGGGTCATAGCACAGAGATGGAGGAGGTAATGGAAGGGAAAGGAAGAGGGAATTAAAGAGTTAGGAGGGAAAGAAAGTCATGAAATCTAGTATTCCCTGTTTCTATTTAAAATACCAACCCCCCCAAATTTAGTTTGCATTGAGAAGCATAAAATAGTTGAAATTGTTAGTGTTTGCAGAAGATATCTGGAAGCTGAATTACTACTGCATTAATAATTTGCACTTCATAATTTTTAATTTGTGCACCCTTCACATAATTTGCATCTTTGATAGTAGTCATCATTTAAGGCATGACTATCGGGCATGAAATGAAAATATTAATTTTCTCAAACTGACCTAAGGCTTATAAATAATTTGAAAAGAAGGAGAATAATGAATGTGGTTGAGTGATGTTATCATGTTGAAGACAGGCATGAACCTGACACATTTTCCCAGAACCTCTAATTAAGTGAGCTCTTTGGATATAAATTTATGGATCCATCATAGGTGAATTGAAAAACAGCTAAAACCATATCCAAAGATCAGGATATGAGTAGTTTAATGGAATCTACAATAATTTCGTGAATAAAAGCATGTGGAAATGACAAATGGAGAGTTGGGGCTCTAGTGAATAGTCTCATGAGAACTGCTACAGCAGGTTGAATTTTCAAGAGCCGAAATGGAATACCAAGTATTTAAAAAACTTAAACTGACACTACTATATATTAATGCATTTGAGGTGATTGCTTTTGGAGTAGGTATTGGTCCTTCACATAATTTTAAAGTATAAAGGAGATAAAATGCTGGGGCAAAAATACAATTAACTTGTAATTCTGATCCTATAGCTAAATGAATTAAGTACCACTATGTTTTGCTTCATTAAAAAACATGTAATAATTTTAGCCAAAGTAATATCCCAAAGTATGTATATGGCCAAAAAATGAAAACGAAAAAGTAAACAACCAAAACAGTAAATTAACCTAGTATTACTAAACATTTGGATTGATTTCATGACCTGTGCAAATGCTACCATGATCTGTAACCTGATCTGCTTTTGCAGTGAACCAGAAAATAATCTTTAAAAACTAAGTCGATATGAGCGTAGTAGCGATAGCTTAGATCATGCCAGAGGAAGTCACTTTCCAGGACTGCGTGGCATGCATGGAAAGCTAAGTACTCTTAATGAACAGAGATCAGTTAAAAGGTTCCCAAGGTGTAGATCCTTTTACCTAGGAGTAGTTTATTCTCAGGTAAAGTTGGACTAATTGTATGACATTTCTGTTATGGATGTCCCATAAACCGAGCATTTACTCTGATACTTGGTTTTGTCCTGTGCTGGTGTGAGGCCAGTTAGATTTAGCATTTATTGCATTCATCACGCAGTGGCAGAGATCCATTTTCTCATGGTGCAGAACCAAATAAGAAGCAGGTTGGGGCCCGCACCTTCACCTTCCATATCCCTCTGTCCTAAGCATAGCGCCATCACATACTTTTGAGTGGTGGTTCCTTGGACATGAAACAATAGAGAAGAATATATAATAATATTGAGAGAGCATTTTCTGCATACTTACTCTGTGTCAGGTACTGGTCTAAGTGCTTTGTGTATACCGACACTGATATGTAATCTTCATTACACACCTATGAAGTAGGGAATAGTACTGTCTTTATTTTACACAAAGGGAAACCGAGGCACAGAAAAGCAAAGTACCTTCTACTAGGTACCTATCTACTAATAGGCATAATCAGGATTCAAATGTAGTCTGGCTCCTAGGTTCATGGTCTCAGTCACTGTCAGAAAGTGTTCCTCTCAACCCCATTGTAGCCAACCTGACATTTTGGGTCAAACAGCAGCTGGTTTCAGCCTGGTATGTAAGATGGTCTAGAAAGGCCTTTACTATTTCTTACTGCATAACGAAACATCTCAAATACTTAGTGGTTTAAACAACGGTTGCTTATTATCTCTTAAGATTCTGGGTTGGTTGAGGCCAGCTGGGAGGTTCTCCACGTGTTGAGGCACCAGTGTGGAGCTGCAATCATTCAGAGCTTTGACTGATTGAAACGTCCAAGGTGGTGCTGGCTGTCAGCTGGCAGCTCAGGTGGGGCTGTCAGCTGGTGCCTCAGTTCTCTTTCCACGTGGCTTGGACATTTCACAACATTGGGTTGAGCTCCACGGAAGCGGAAGTCACAGATCTCTTTAAGGCTCAACCTTGCGAATGACAGTTTCACATCTGCTGCATTCTCTTGATTAAAGCAAGCCACAGGACCACCTCAGACTCAAGAGAAGGGAAGATGGACAAATGGACTCCACCTCTGAAGTCGGCCCTTTTTTTTTTAAGAATAGCCATCTTTAATTTACCATAGGAGCTAGCTTCTAAAATGGCTCTGTTTACCTCCTCTGGTCTCTGCATTTGGTCTTTCTCAGGGCCAGATTGGTCAGCAGGCATTCACCATAATTTTCCTCCCAAGGCTCAGAAACAAAAAAGGGTAAAAAAATGAATGGGAGGTTGACTCCATTCGTGGTGCTTCATGCAAAAGGCAAAGAAGCAGTTAGCCAGGAACGAGGTGTGTGTGAGGTAAATGCTGCAGTGAGTCTAAAACCTTAGTTTTACTTGTGTTTCTCATTGGGATTAGAAAGTTTTGAACATGTGGGTCTAAACTTCCCCATTTCATTGGATTTCAGTGATGTTCCACGGCATGACCCAATAGAAAACTGAGGTGTCTTCTGTAACATGTTTAAACCTTAATTGCTGTATCATTAGCAGTAGGAGTTAATTAAGACATTTGAAGTAATTAACATGCATTTATCCTTCTACCTACTTCTAGAATGTATTTTATTGATTAACATCGTCAAGATGATGCATTAATGATTAAGAATAAAAGCCAGTTCTGTTTTGAATCTCATGGTATGGTGTAAGACTTGTGAAATGTAACAACATGAAGATCAACTATATTTTTAGATGTTAGTGACATTTTAAACGAATTAAGCCCTGTTTAAATTTGTGAATGCTTTCAATAGTTTGTCAGAAAATATAAATGCTTGAAGAAGTAACATTTACTAGACGAAGTGTTGTATGAGAAACTTCAAACTTGTTGTAGGAACTGGACCGTATTTCCTTTACGTAGAAAAATACAGCGTAAGCGGATGGTAACAGCTCTATTACCTTGGACAAGTTACTTTAACTCTTTGTGCCTCTGTTAATTCATCTTTGAAAGATACTAATGGCACTCATTTCATACAGTGTTTTGAGGATTAAATATACAAATATATGTAAGGTGCTGAGGATAGTGCCTAGCAGATTTTAATGTTGGCTTTGACAATTATTACATATTCAAACAGACGGGGCCCTTCAGCTGCTCACCACTGTGGTTTTTCTTCAGTCTTGTCACCTATGTGAAGTGAATGACTCTTCTCATTTCATTCTTTATCCCTAGATTTTATTTCCCATCTCAGTTTTTGGCTAAATTTGTTACAGTAAATAATGAATGAATCAGCATTTTAAAAATCAGGTGTAGTAAGATACAGTGATCTCGGCACTCAGGAGTATATTTATTCTCCATTTGTCCCTCTCCGTGGGACTTCACTGGAGTTATGAGATGCTTTTATATGTGGCCAAGCATTGGACAGTGCTATTTAGGGCACCCAAGCACGCATTATTTGCTTATATTTTGGCAGGAGGTGGGGAAGCTCCCAAGATGGGGAGGGAGAGGGGTGTGGGGGAGGGCGGGAGACAGTAATCTCGAAGAGGCACAGGCAGGTGACCAAGCATCCGTGCTGATTTCTGGTGTCTGCCAGACTTCCTTCCACCTCCTCTGCCACTCAGCCCCAGAGGAAAGGACTAGGAAGGGGTTTGCCTGGGAAGGGTTGGAGACTTGCATGTAGGCCCTATACCTTGCAGATATTAGGCTCCTGGCCATTTTTACTATCCTTAACATTTTTATTAGCTTTCTTGCTGCTTTTCCTTTCAACACTTATAATGTGCTATCAGCAACAGGTCTTCCACAGCAGGAAGAATGATGGAGAGTCTCCTAGGAAGGAGAATGAGTTGAGTATTTTCATTTTTATCCATATTCTTAAAACGCCGGGGCTCATCATTACACTTTTGAATTAGAGAGGAAGTTGGCACCAGGTTGGTTCATCTTGGCAGACGTTCTAAGGTACAGCTTCTGAATGTATTTGTAAAGTCTTTATAGGACTTTAATTAACTTCTCGAGGACCCTGGGGTCATCATTTTCCTAAATGGGACTCTGTCGTGAAAGAGGCATTTTCACCTGCCGAAGTGATTAAGTCATTCTCATGATGGAGCTGAGGCACTAGGAGAGGCTGACAAATTATCATCGAAAATTGACTATGATTTGAAAGTGTGTTAAGAAAACATCAGAGCATGAACCTTATCAGCATGCATGCTGTCATTTGAAACACTTCAAGGCATTTGCATTTTACGGATTAAAATGTCTGCATACACACAACCTGGTTGACATAGCATGCCACTGCTTTTCTTTTACTTTTTCTGTTACTAACATTCTCTGTAGGTTTAAGAGAAAATGACAAGCCGAGGGGAAGCTTTTCCTTGCCATATCTGAACAACTGAGAAACAATGTTAAATGTAATATGTAAATGCATATAGTGGCAGATTTCATGGATAATTAAAAATGTCAAAACAGAACATATCACAAGGCACGTTGCTCACCTTTGAAATTGCTTTTGTTTCATTTGCTTACACAATGAATTCAAAACATAAATTTTCATTTTACTCACTAAAACAGATGAATGACTCTCTACCGAATAAAATACAGAAATTGTACTCTGTCTCCTCCTTCCAGCCGTCTTATGTACCGTGTGGGCACGAGATTTTACAATTTGTCTCCGAGTCAGCGGGTCCTAAGCTGGTAGTCAGAAGAGCTGGAGTCCGTGCAGGTCTCTGTGCGCTTCCACCCTTCAGAGTAAGAGCACTGGGGCCGGTGTCCCAGTAGATGGTGCTCTCCAGAACTTGGTCTTCCCCATGTATGGGCTTTAACACATTTTTCTAGCTCTCCTAAGTGCACTTCTCTTCTGAGGCCTTCCTCTCTGCTCTTTTGGCCCCGCCCATCTACAGGCCCCGCCCCCCAGCGGCCTGTAGAAGAAAGAACCCTTTCCTGGGGGGAGCTGGGCAGACTTACTGGTCGGAGCACATTACGGAGGCAAGATTTTTCAGCAGTCCGGTAGAAGAACCTTGTTGTGGCTCCAAAACGTCTTCACTTGATAACATTTATCTTGTTATTTAAACCAGAGGTCAGCAGATCTTTTTTCTCTGGCCAGATAGTAAGTATTTTAGGTTTTAAGGGCCACCCTAACTGCTGTCCCAGGAGGAAATCAGTCACTGACACTACAAAGGAATGACAGGGCTGTGTTCCAGTAGCGCCTTATCTGTACACCTGATTTGAGTTCATACAACCTCAGTGCATCAGGAAATAGTGTCCTTCTTTTGATTCCCCCCTTCTGCAACCTTTTAAAATTTTAAAACTGGTGGGCAAACAAAAACAGGGTGAGCTGGATTGGCCTACCTGGATTTGACGGTATTGTGCCAACCTCTGATTTAAACGAATGGTGTATTGATATGGATGTAGGTGTTTTCCAAACTCATAGTTAATGGATGAAGTGTTTCAAAAATTTTACATGTTTCTGTATAATTTTGAGTGAAGTCTTTGTAAGCTTGTATCATTTAGAAAATATTGGTAGTGTAGCTCCATAACAAAATGCTAATAACTCCGTTATATAAAATACTAAAAGCATTTTGGCTTCTAAAAGGTTTCTTGATTGTCTCAGACGGACATCTTAAACTTCTAGTAGTTTTAGTTGAGTCACAAGAGGAAGGCAGGGCCATCTCAGAATAAGCCCTCAGTGTCCTTGAAATAGGCCAGCCCCTCCTCTCAGTGAGTTTTGAGAGGCATTTTTGTCCATCCCTAAAACAGGACCTCCCAGGTTTTCTACACCCCCATGGGGTGAGTAGAGTATCCTTTTTTGAATGTATTAAAATGATACCGCTTTAGTTATCTTGTGGTTTCCAGGTTTGCCTTCCAGGAGGGCATAGTCATGAGTGGGACAGATTTTAGAACAAATTATGTAGCAGAGGTCAGTAAAGCTTGAGATTCACTTTTTTGTTCACTTGGTGGGCATTCAATGAGTATTTGGGCTATGAATGAATGAATGAATGAATGAGTGTTTTAGTAAGGTAGAAAGCATCATGTTCATGTTTCTGTAGTGAGAAAAAGACTTGAGGAAATCAGTTTGCATTCATTGCTTACACATTTGCCATTTACTGGATGTCAATTTTCAACTTGCTTCTAAGTGGCTCTTCTAATAATCCTATTATGACTTTCCCTGGGCAAATATATTCTGTTCTTAGACCACAGGAAAAAACCTTAAGAGTGGTATCTGTCTTTAAAAAACCTAGAATTAAAAAGAAAGTTTCCAGTGAGACATGCCTGCTCTTTTCAAAAAAATGAAATGTCATGGAAAAAGACTCCGTAAATGTGAAATTACCCATGTGTGACACACTTGCTTTCTCTAGGTTGTCACTGGTTGAAGGGATTTCGTTTAGCATTTGTTCAGAGAATTCAAATAATTTGTTGGAAATTTTACTGTGTTATCATGGGTATAGATGAGCTGCTAAGAATGTCTACTGGGTGTAATTTTTTTGGGGGGGTGTGAAATCTGCCACCAGGCTGAAAACAAGGTGATGCATTTTTTTGATGAGTGGTTTGTACAGTCAAAACATACTTTCAAAAATGATTTTCCACTGGTGAATGCAATGCTCTGACACAGGAAGATGTAGCCAGAGAAATATACTATTTCCTCCCTGCTCATTTCCTGCTCTGCCTTGACGTGTGGCTTTGCTGTGATGTGACTGATGTTTGCTGAAGAGATCGGAGCGCAGGAAACTCAGCTTTCTTCTATTTTTGGACTCTCTAAGAGTGGAATAGGATGACTTGGAGAACAAAGCAAGAGTGCTTCCGATCCTTTTGAGGATCAGGGAGTGGACTGACGAGGAAATAATCACCTGCAATTGCAAGTAAATGGACGGCAGACCCTGAGGACTCGGCCAAGAAAAATGTCATGTGACTTGTGTTCTCTGCATCCTAGGATATTTGACAGCATCTTCCCTGTGAACATAACTCCCCAACAGGTGTTCTACATGATTTAGCTAAGTGAAATCCTGCATAAGTAAAGGTGGACTGGAAGCAGTCACGTGGGAAGACATGAAGAAACCTGGAAGCATTATTATTTCAACAAAGTCAATAAGAAAACTTACTCGGGAGACATTTCTTATTCCATTCTTTAGGTGTGGTATGCTCTGAAAATTACTGTCTAAAATCTTGCTCTTTCTCCAGTTTTTTTATCTCTTCAAAATAGTTCATTTTGACTCTACTTGGGCAATATCTCCTTATCATAGTAACGAAGGTCCATTGCCTTAATGTGCCTTTTAGTTTTGCTTCTCACTTTGGTATGCTAATAGTGTGCAAGTGGCCACGGCGTAATCTGGGCCCTCCCTGTGTGCATCTAGTTCTTACTGCAGGAGCCCTCTCCGCCCCCAGCACGCCTTCGTTATACGTGGACTCACAGTTGTGCCACCACACTGATTCGTGTCATCACTAGGAGTTCAGAATAGTCCAAAGAAACAAAGGGACTGTTTCAAGAAATTCAAATGCCCTGGGTTGTTCAGCCTGTTAAAAAAAAGGTGTTAAAAAGGATTACATTTCTCACAAATATCAGTACATTTTACTTAACTCATGTGGAAGAACATTCCAGAAGTAGCAGAAAATAGTTTTTCTCTGCTCTCTCCCCACATCCATCCCCAATATTAATATCTTTTCTCTGTTCCAGTTGCAGATTTTTTAACATAAATATGATGTAAGCCGACTGTATTAATTTAAAGGAAAATACAGAAAATAAAAAGCTTGTAGAGTAGAAAAGAGCACAGGGTTTGCCAGGCAGATATCGAGCATCCAGTAAATCCCTGTTTCACCCTCCTTCTCCCACCTCTTCCTTTTCCTGACAGCGCGGCGCTCTCACACTTCTTGGCGGAGGGCAGGAGGCAGGTAGGTGGGAGGTGTCCAGGGGAAACTTGTCCTCTGGAGAGAAAGAAACAATAAATAAGGGTGACAGTCCTTTCTATTTTATTTTATTTTTATTTTTTAATATCAACGAATGGTTGCCTCTCGTGCATCCCCCGCTGGGAACTGGCCTGCAACCCAGGCATGTGCCCTGACTGGGAATCAAACCACGATCTTTTGGTTCACAGGCCTGCAGTCAATCCACTGAGCTACACCAGCCAGGGCTAGGGTAATGGTCTTTACCCACAGTGTCTTTTCTAGGACTCAACATGCCTTGGCTCAAATCTGGAAGCTGAAAGAAAATCTTGGGTGTAAAACCACCTTTCAGCCCCATCCCCCCCCAAACTCTTTCTTTTTCTTTCTTTACCTTTCATGGTATACTCTGGTCACGTTGCCTTTGCTTCTATTAAAGTCACTTTCACATCAAGACAAGACTTTTTGGAAATTTGAGAAGTAGTAGTAAGTGAAAAAAATGCGAAGCCAAGTAGGTTGGAACCTGTTTTACCAAAATTTGTTGGGTGCTTCGGGCTACTCATGGTTCTGCGGCAATGGAGGGAGGTTTTGAAACCTTTTTGAGTAGTTTAGTGAAACACGCACGGGTGGGGGATGCGTCTCACTACCTCCTGCCTATCTGTTCTTTCTGTCTGGAACCCTACCAAGACGAAAGGTAGTATCTGTTGCAAAGAAGGACATTTGAGATAGAAATATGTTACTTCATTTCGGACACGATTAGGCTCTCCGATAGTAAAATGCAGGAGAAAAATGCCAACCATTCTTTGCATTGCCTGTGGGAAAAGTTTCAGTGTAAGTGATGATGAATGCATGGAGATGAACAATGTAATAGGGGGTAGTGATGGATTGATATGTGTTTATTTTTGGTGTAGAAAATGATCTTACCCACATCGAGGCGTAGCCTCAAAATATTTTATCTTTGTTTTTTTCTTATTTTTTCACTCATTTAACAAATTAATCACTACTATGTAGCAGACACTGTTCTAGGCCCTATAGCTACAGAGTTCGTTAAAATAGGTAAGACCTCTACTTCCAAATTTAAATTCTTGCTGGTGAGGGATAGACAATAGATACATAGATTGTGTTAGTAACTGGATGATTAACAAAGTGTATGCTGGAATGAACCATGTGATATTGGAACATTAGTGTAAACTCATATTTTGCTTATTACAGATACAAACAGTTACATATGGAGATATTTATAAATACGTGCTTATCCCTGGGTTCCTATGTAAACACCCATTTCCCAGCTCTGTCTGTGGAGAGGGCCTGAGAGTGACACTCCAGTGATAAAAAGCTTGCCTAGCACCAGCTCTTGGTTTCCAACACCAGTCTCCAATAAAAGGGATCAGTCTCATACAAGATGGTATTCTTACACAATATGAAACTGGAGTACCTTCTACCAGAGCATAAGGAAGTGCTCAAAAAACACAAGGACGAGGGTGCAGCATGGACTTTAGCAGTATGCAGGTCCGGGTCCAAATTTTAGCTCGGACATGTACTAAGCCATGTGACCAATTGTGATGCCATATGTATTAATTCCTTAATGTTGTTGGGAAGTTAAATCAAATAACATCTTCAAAGTTATTGGCATGTGATGGCATTTGGTTAATTGCTGACTCCTGACCTTGTTAGAACAAGTTTTAACAAATGCAATTCTACCAGCTTTTGGATTTGTTATTTATTTATTTATCCACTTAATAATACAACAAATACTAATTACTTACTAGGTGCCAGACACTATCCTAGAGATCGGTGGTGAACAAAAGCGTAAGCAGAAGACATAAAATCCCTGTCCTGGCTCGGTGTGCCTCTGTTGGTTGGGAGTCATCCCACAAAGAGAAAGGTCGCCAGTTGATTCCTGGTCGGGGCACATGCCTGGGTTGCAGGTTCGGTCCTGGTGGGGACACGTACAAGAGGCAACTGATTGATGTTTCGCTCTCACTCTGATGTTTCTCTCCCTTTCTTTCTCCCTCCTTCCCCCCTCTCTAAAATAAACTAAATAAAACAGAGAGTCCCC
>PVKM010041745.1:0-13028 GCA_004027735.1 Carollia perspicillata | reverse complement strand
CTGGACTCCCTGGAAGTCTATTTCCTTTGCCAGGTTGGGGAAGTTCTTTATTATTTGTTCAAATAAGTTTTCCACTTGTTGCTCTTCCTCTTCTCCTTCTGGTACTTTATAATTCAGATGTTGGAATGTTTAAAGATGTCCTGGAGGTTCCTAAGCCTCTCCTCATTTTTTTGAATTCTTGTTTCTTCATTCTTTTCTGTTTGGTTGTTCCTTTCTTCCTTCTGGTCTACTTCATTAACTTGAGTCCCAGTTTTCTTCCCATCACTATTGGTTCCCTGTGCATTTTCCTTCATTTCACTTATCAACGTCTTCATTTGTTCATCTAACTTGCGACCAAAATCAACCAATTCTGTGAGCATCCTGATCACCAGTGTTTTGAACTGTGCATCTGATGGTTGGCTATCTCTTGGTTGCTTAAAAGTATTGGCTCTGGGGCTCTGAGCTTTTCTTCTGTTTGAGTCATTTTTGGTCAGGTGGCACCTGTTACGTATGGGTGGAGGAACCTTAGGTGTTTACCAGAGTGGGGCAACCTGGTCGCAGGGTTGTGACACTGTCTGTGGGGGCGGGATCAAAGAGGGCACAATGGCACTTGTTCCATGGTTTCTTGATTTGTGTCCCCTCTGCTGCCTCCCATGTGCAAACTGGGCCCCCCTGGCACTGCTTCCCCAGTTGCCAGGCCTATGCACACTCCAGGATCCTGCAAGTCTCCCCAACAACCTCTCCTGTGAGGCTGGGAGCCTCTCCTGGCACCTTTTCAATTGGTGTTTTTAGGCTTTATTTCCCATTGCTGGGGCCCTGGGCTGTGCGATCTCACTGCACACTCTTGCCTAGTTTATTTTCGTGCGAATGTGTGTCCGCAGTCGGCCAACCACCCTGCATGCTCTGCTCATCTCCTTCCTGTGTCTGGGGTCTGCAAGCTCCATGCCACCTGTGCTCCCCTGCGCTCCTGGGTCTGGCAGCCACTGTGTTTTCCTGTCACGTTCCCTCTCCACTGGCTGCTGACTCCACCCCTCTTACCGG
Organism: Carollia perspicillata; assembly: GCA_004027735.1. Lineage (NCBI taxonomy): Eukaryota > Metazoa > Chordata > Mammalia > Chiroptera > Phyllostomidae > Carollia > Carollia perspicillata. The sequence goes on along the minus strand of PVKM010041745.1, from coordinate 12,008 downwards.
TCTGGTTGAATGGTTGTCGGACTTCCGTAGTTCAATTTTCTGTGTTCTGGTTGTGTTATTGTTTGTAAACATTTGTTGTCCTTAATCTTGATTGTGAGAGGAGGTACAGTATTTTCACCTATGCCTCCATCTTGGCTAGAAGTCCCTATTTGTATTTCTTAATCCCCTCACCTCTTCACCCATTCCTCTCACACCCCCTCCTATCTGGCAACCATCAAAATGCTCTCTTTATCCACAATTCTGTCTTTGTTCTTCTTCTTTGGTTAGTTTGTTTATTAGATTCAATTGCTGATAAATATGTATTTATTGCCATTTTATTGTTCATAGTTTTGGCCTTTTTCTTAAATAAGTCCCTTTAACATTTCATATAATAATGGTTTGGTGATGAACTCCTTTAATTTTTCTTGTCTGGGAAGCTCTTTTCTGCCCTTCAATTCTAAATGATGGCTTTGCTGGGTCAAGAAATCTTGGCTGTGGGTCCCTGCTTTTCATGCTTTGAATATTTTTAGTCAATCCCTTCTAGCCCCCAAAGTTTCTTTTGAGAAATCAGCTGACAATCTTATGGGAATTTGCCTGTAGGTAACTAACTTCTTTTCTCTTGGTGCTTTTAAGATTCTCTTTTTATTTTTAACCTTTGGCAGTTTAACTATGATGTGTCTTGGAGTGGGCCTCTTTGCATCCACCTTGTTTGGGACTCTCTCTGCTTCCTGGACCTGCATGTCTATTTTGTTCACGAAATTAGGGATGTTTTTCATTATTTTTTTTTCAAATAGATTTCTAATTTCTTGTTCTTTCTCTTCTCTTTCTGGCACCCCAATGATGCAAATGTTGTACATGTTGACGTTGTCCCAGAGGCTGCTTACACTATCCTCATTTTTTCTGGATTCTTTTTTCTTCTTGTTGTTTTGATTTTTTTTTTTTTGCTTCTTATGTTCCAAATCTTTGCTTTGATTCTCAGCTTCATTGACTCTACTGTTGTTTCCCTGTAAATTGTTCTTTATTTCAATTAGCATATCCTTTGTTTCTGATTGAATCTTTTCTATGCTGCTTAGGTCCTCACTAATTTCCTTGAGCATTTTTTAAAAGATTTTATTTATTTATCTTTAGAGAGGAAGGGAAAGAGAGAAGGAGAGAAATATCAATGTATGGTTGCCTCTCTTGTGTCCCCTGCTGGGAACTCGCCTGCAACCCAGGCATGGGCTCTGACTGGGAATCGAACCGCAGTTATTTGGTTCGCAGGCCCACACTTAATCCACTGAGTGACACCAGCCAGGGCTCCTTGAGCATCTTTATAAGCAATATTTTGAACTCTGAATCTGATAGATTGCCTATCTCCATTTTGTTTAGTTCTTTTTCTGGAGTTTTGATCTGTTCTTTATTTGGGCCATGTTTCTTTGTCTCCTTATTTCAGTAGCCTCCCTGTGTTTGTTTCTATGTACTATGTAGAGTTGCTATGACTCCCTACCTTGGCAGCATGGCCTAATATAGTAGGTGTCCTGTAGGGTCTAGTGGCACAGTCTCCCCTGTTATCCAAGCTGGGTACTCAAGATGTGCCCTTCTTGAGGTATGCCCTCAGTGTGGGTGGGGTACACCCTCCTCTTGTAATTGAGCCTTGATTGTTGTTGGCAGATCAATGGGAGGGATTTACCCAGGCCAGTCAACTGCAAGAGTGGGCTGTGACCATTTGCCAGCAACTTCTGCTCTCTGTGGAGGATCAGCTGCGCAGGGGCAGGGTGGTGGTGCTCTGATGTGGTCTGTAGCTGTTCACTGGGTGTGCTGGCCTCTAGGATTTCCTAGGTGGTGCAGGCCAAGGTCAGCCCCCACCTGTGTTTTGCCTGGGGCCACCCTGTCTAAGCTGGAAAGCAACCTGAAATGGCTGCTACTTGTCTTGGGCTTGGAGATTCCCAGAGATTCCCAGAGGAAGCCAGGCTGTGAATCTAGGCTGGCTGCTGCTAGTGCTGGGCCTGGGGCTCACTGAAGCCAGCTGTTGCTGTTTGAGAGGATTTAGGAAGTTGTGAAGCATGAGGCAAGAGTAGCCATTCTTATGGACGAGCTTCTTGGGTGGGCTGGTAACTGGATGGGGCGGAGTCTCTAGGGATCTCCAGTGCAGGTCAATCAGTGTTAGCCAGGTTGCTGGAGTCTCAGATGTGGCACAAACTTGTCAGCTCTGTGTGGGCAGGGTATTGAAAAGGAACAATGGCCTCTGCTTGCCTTGATGCCAGACACTTAAGTTTCTCCCTGTATGCCACTGGTGCCTTTCAAGCTGCTACCCAGGGGAATGGAGCCCAGAGGGAGCGAGTCTGAGTAGGTGAGTCCATGTGTGGGTTCATAAAGAGGAACTGCTTGAGGATCCAGAAGTTTCTTCCACTGACTCAATCCCCACTGGGTTTTGTACCCCAAAATTATGGGGACTTATCTGCCTGGTACTGGAACCCTGGTGGGCTGGGGGGCCTGGTGTGGGGCTGGGACTCCTTGCTCCCGAGATATCTCTCCTGAATTTTTATCCACCACACATTGGTGAGGGCCCGGTGACCCCCTTCTCACCTGCACCTCTCTACAAGTGTGGATGGACGTGTTTTCATTAATTCTGTAGTTGTCAGACTTCCATTCAACTCAATTTCTGATGGCTCTGAGTGATAGTTGCTCTATATTTTGGTTGTAATTTTGATGTAGTTGTGCGAAGTGATGATCCATGTCTGCCGATGCTGCCATCTTGATGGGAGTCTCAACTTTTTTTTTTTTTAGGGAGAGGATAAGGGAGGGAGAAAGAGAGGGAGAGAAATATCGATGCAAGAGATCAGTTGCCTCCTCTATGTGCCCCAATTAGGGACTGAACCCACACCCCAGGTATGTGCTCTGACTGGGAATCTCTCTGGCAACCTTTCAGTTTGTGGTACAATGCCCAAACAACTGAGCCACACCATCTAGGGCTGTCAGCTATTTTTTGATAGTGCCTGACAGTGTGCTAGAAGCTGAGGATTCAAAAACAAATAACTGATTAACATCCATGGATCTTAAGTCCAGTCTGGGACACAGGGAATGTACCTCTCATGCCTCATGTCAGATGGAAATGCAGTTGCAGAAACTCGTTTTTTATTTCATCTGCGAATGTGCTGTACAGAGATGGTTCTCGGCTATTGTGTTTGAAATACCTCTATATAGTTCCTGAACCAAGTTTTAATTCTTCCCCTGAATCATCTCCCAAAACATAGCCACTATGGTGCATAGAAGGCGTACTTCACTATTAGCTTAAATGATGCAATCTTAATTGGGAGGGGCGGCTATGAACCTCAGGAAGAATTTGTGAAAAGGGTAACAGCTAACACGGATGGGGCACAGACAGTGTTTTAAACGCTGTGCCTGGTGCTTTCTGTGCGTTCTCCTTTAGCCTCAAGGTTGCCCTTGGTATCTCGAGTAGCCCTGTTGTTTTCCTGAGATACTGGGAGGCTAAACAACCTGCCCCAGGCCCATGTGATGAGGCATGAGCCTCAGAGCCAAGGTCACAGTAACTTCAATATTCTTAGAAAAGTGCTCGTAGCCACAAACACATGTTTTTGCTCACAGTTCCAGGAAGTACATGCCTCACTGACACCTTGGTGATTATTTAGGAAAGTCTGACCTAACTGTATCCTCATTAAAAAAACAGCTGGTGCTGGAAAACCATCATATACCTTCCCAAAGATTACCAGGGTATAGATGCATTCTGCATCTGCTCACGAGAAGGGGGGAAACCTGGCCTGTGCTGAGGCCGAGACTCCCGTGCATACACACCACGAGAAAGCTCACCCAGAGTGTCAGCCAAGTCCAGTGGTTCTCAAAGTGCAGTCCTTGGACCAGCAGCCTCACCACCAGCTGGGCTTCTGGTAGAAATGCAAACATTCAGGCCCCATTCCAGATCTACTGAGTCAGCAGCTTACACAGCTGCTGACTCACGAGCCCTCCAGGTGATGCTGGTGCACGAGACACCCTGAGCAGCACTGTCCAGTAGGACTTTGTGTGACGATGGAATGTCTGGTGGCTGTACTGTCTAGCATGGTAGCCACTAGCACAGAAGACTGTTGAGCACTTGAAATGTGGCAGAGGAGTGAAATTTGAATTTTGTTTGATTTTAATGAATTTAAAACTTACATGGCCATACATGGTGAGTGGCTATCGTGTAGGACAACACAGCTCCGCCCCATAGCATTCCTAAACATTCTTGTGCATTTACATCTGGACCATTCGCTGCATTATACACAACATCACACAATCAAAAACTGAATCCCACATATAGAATTACGTATTGATGTTCTCTATTTCCTCATTCTAGGGTGGGGATCATTTAAGTAGAAAATGTTTGGGATGGGAGCCTTACAGTTTCCAGAATGTCAGTGAAATATTCCAGAAGAGAAAGACAATTTGTATATATTTCCAAGTCTTTTCAGAATTATGGTAAGCAGCTCCTTCTTAGATAATTGTTCCTGCTTTAGAGCCTACAGGTAAGGAATTTTTTAATAACCCCAACTGAAGGTTCTTAAAGAACATGATATTCAGCCTGCACTTGAAGGACAGCCCTGGGGCCCTGTGTGTTGGTGAAGGGGAGAAGTAGGGACCAGCAGAGACTTTCATTTGGTGTTCCACACGGTGAAAGTGGCATGAACAAAGGATCAAGGACAAGACATTTCATGGCATTTTCAGGAACAGCAAAGAATTGCCTTGGGCTAAAGTGTAGGGTTCATAAAGTGTTGATAAGACCCTGACACCATTTGTGCCGAATGGGACAATGGAATCCATGGCTGCCCTCATTTCTGACTTGCAACCTTTGATTCCTTCCTCCTCCCTTGCAATCCATGGCGTCTCAGGTAAGGTGATCACGGTGGTGGAGGTGAGGCGTGGAAACAGGGGCCAGGTGTGAGATGTTGCAGAAGCTGAGGGGACCGGACTTGTGATCCAATAGGCTATTACATGGAATGCGTGACAGGAACTCTCATAGAAACTTGATACTAAAGGAGAGTTAGGTCCTGCCCTGGAAAAACTTACAGCCCAAATGAGGGGAAGGAATGGGACATATCAGCAAATGAGTGGAAGCCGTGCTATGGACTTCCCTAGAAGTCAGTACAGGGCCCAGAAATGGAGGACGTCAAGGTGACCCTGACTTGCAGCACACAACCTGAGACCCCTCCTGTTCCCTCATCGCCTTTCCTCTGTCTTCTAACCCTTGCTGCTGACTCTCTGCTGACTCTTCCATACCTTCCCCCAGCACAGTGTTATTTTTAGCTCGTATTTCAGCATATTGAAAAACAGCTAAATAGTCCAGTGGGTTTATTTTGTGTCCCCCTAAATTAGTGCTTGCTCATTGCACTTGGACCATGTTTTAAGTAGCCGAGGCCATGTTGCTGGCCTCGCCATGCTCCAGGATGGATCTGGTCCCCCTTCTAAGGCCTGTTATTGAACCTCAAGAACATTTCCAGCTGAAGAACATTTTATCTGGGTGATTACTTTGTCATTTATTTGTTTACACATCCATAGAAATACTTTATATAGGTTTGTGTTTTATGTCTCATCTTTCTGGAAATACTTGAAAATGCTTGCATAAATATGGTAAGATCAGAAAAATAAATTAACCAGGTACTGTAGCTTTAAGGCACAGAATTGCGATCTAAGGTCAGAGACTAGTGTGTTGTTTTCAGCTGCCCAGGGAAGTGAGGCATAGAAATAAATAAATTAAAGCCACTGCCTGGTGCTGTCCTTGGTCCTGCCACTGCCTGCCTGCATGGTCCTGTCACCTCTGCCCTTGGCCACATCACATCCCTTGCTGCCACCTCAGTCCTGCCTGAATTTGTAGTTCTTGGTTCCTTGTTGTTGTATGTCATCCGTAGTCTTGCTGACATCTGGGTTCTTGACCTGTCACCAGCTCACCAATGACCTGTCCCTGACTCCCCCTACTCCCAGAAGAGTCTTACTCAGGAGCTTCAGGCTGGATTCTTTGGAACAGGCTGGAGATCTGGCAAAAAAAAAATCTTTTAAAGTCTTTGTTTTGGAAATGTTTTCCTTATTTTTTTAAATTCATTTGCCCAGTGTTGCTCCCCTGCAAAGGTTATTTCTGAGAGCTGATCACTACATAAAACTTACTTTCTTTTATTTTAAGTTCAGAATTGGTCATGTATTAGTTTAGAGTGGCCTTTAATATTTCTCATAATATTCAGGGTGAGTCTTATCTCCTTTTGCCTGGTGGTAGCAGAAACCTTGTAATGTTACAGTTCTGGCAGCCAACAGTGATAATTGAGCCCGATTGAATGTGTTTAACGTCTAAGGCTCTTAGAGAGACTTTTAATCCTCTTGTTCATTTAAGACAGATTAATTTCTTCTCTTTTTCTACAAAAACATGATCCTCTTTCTAATGTGTTCAGCTTTAGTTTTATAGGTGCGGATATACATATCTTGCTTTAAGTAGATTTGCCATGTAAAGCTTGGATTTACTTTAATCATTAAAAACTTTTCATAATCCAAAAAAACAGAAAGTCTAAAATTATGACTGAATATTGATCCAGACTGTAATGAATATGGAGAGTGAATATAGCTTGATGTTTTGGGAATAACTGATCATAATAAAATTTTTAAAACCTAGTCATAAATGACTAGATGAGTGCTCAATAAATAATAATTTCTGAAATTCGAGCCCAAGTACGAAACTCAATTTCCACACTCCTTTCAGGAATCCATCTTTTACAGAATGTGGGCTGTGTCTGCAAATGCCCTGCAGTGCCCGATTCTGGCCCCCAAACAACAGCTGCTATAGGGGTGAGCAGCTGTGTTTGCAGGTCAGGGGAAGCCCTTGTCCTGCGTCAGCGGAGAGAAAGGCTGGGTGGTGAATACTGACGCTTTATTGGTGTAACTCCTGTAGCTTTGGCTCTTAGCCAGGGTTTCTTTTTTATTAATATAATGGTTAGTTAGCTTTACAATAGATGGTAATAGCCAGTTTTAAGTTTTAATACACATTTCCTGAGTGGAAAAGAATCTATTTCCTTGTAAAGACGTAATTTAAAACAATAGATAAAGCACTTTTTATTAAAATGTCTTAAATGAAAAGTTATAAAAAGATGATTTAACATTTAGTTAAGTTAAAATTGATTTGTCTTGTTTTCTCTTTCTTTAAGTGGCACACAGATTTTGTTTCATTAGTGAACTGTTCAGACATAAAGGCACAGGCATGCTCAGGAGTGTTCCAGAGTGTCATATGCCTTTGGGGTGAGAAGACAAGTGGGTGCTGACTGGGCTGATGACAGGAGGAGTCTTTTTTCTTTCTTCTAAAGATTTTCTTTATATATTTTTAGAGAGGGGGGAGGGAGAGAGAAAGAGAGGAAGAGAAACATTGATTCGTTGCCTCTTACACACCCCCAAGTGGGAGCCTGGCCTGCAACCCAAACATTTCCTCTGACTGGGAATTGAACCGGCGACCTTTCCATTCACAGTGTGGCGCTCAATCCACTGACCCACACCAGCCAGGGCAGGAGTCTTTCGTTGTGCATCTGCACAGGGCTCCCACCCTTAGCACAGCCTGTTTGTCCTGTTTCTCAAGAGCAGGGACCAGAAGGCGCTGAAGGTTAGTAAAATTATTAAAAGGTGTAAACCACACTTATCCTTTGAACCTGCTCCTCCACTTCTGGGGGTATTCTTATTCTAAGAAAATAATAGAACACACTTAAATATTTGGCTACAAATTGTTGATCCTATCAGTTTGTAGTATCATCCAATTGAAAAGAGACTACGTGTCCATCAGAAAGGGGAAGGGTTAAGTAAATTATAGCAATATAAAAGTTATTGCCCTGGCCAGGTAGCTCAGTTGGTTGGAGCATTGCCCCATAAACCAAAAGGTTGTGAGTTCGATCCTCAGGTGGGGTACAAGCGGGCGGCAACTTGTTGATGTCTCTCTCACATCAATGTTTCTACTTCTCTCTCTCTCTCTCCCTCTCCCCTTCCTCTGTCTGTAAAATCAATAAACATATCTTCAGATGAAGATACATAAATAAATAAATAAATAAGTAGTTTTAAAAAACAGGTTATAGGTGGAGGCCTTCAAACTTTTTTCTTAAGCAGGAAAGTTCTTTTTCAAAGAAAAACTTGCAAGAGATTCCAAATATAAAAAAGAGAGAAAAGTGGAGTTGGTCCTGTTGGATGGAGGCGGTGCTCTGGGGCCCCATCCCCATGACCCTCACTCCTACGGGATGCGGGTCGTGTCTTATGGAAGCTCAGAGGGACAGTGTTTGAGAGAACACTTTATATGAAAATGTGTTGGCCTGGAAAGATGTTCATGGTCTGTTACTTTAAAAAGCAGATTTGGCCCTGGCTGGTGTGGCTCAGTAGATTGAATACTGGCCTGTGAATCAAAAGGTCTCTGGTTTGATTCCCAGTCAGGGCACATGCCCGGGTTGTGGGCCTGGTCCCCAGTTGGGGGGGCGTGCGAGAGGCAACTCATCAGTGTATCTCTTGCACATTGACGTTTCTCCCCCCCTCTTTCTCCCTCCCTTCCCCTTTCTCTAAAAAGTAAATAAATAAAATCTTCAAAAGAAAAGCAAGTTTGGGCAAAGGGTGACAACTGTAATAGCATAAATAATAAAAAATAATACAGTAAAAGAAAATTAAAAAGCGGGCTTGAAAACACAGTGTCACTGTGATCATATGAGCAGCACATGTGTTGAATTACGCCCGTGCACGCTGCAATGTGTGTTGTGTGTGTTTACAGCAAAAAAAAAAAAAAAAAAAAAAAACAAAGCCTCATATACCAGGTGTTCAAGAGTTAATTTTTTTTACACTCTAGATTATGGGTATTTTAACTCCTTTTCTTTTTACCTATCTGTAGTTTTAACTTTTAAATGATGACCATGTATTGTCTTTTCAATAAGAAAATACTTCTGGTTAAATATACAGGGTCCAGCACAAAGAATGCCCCTGACAAATGTGTGTAATATTTAATAATTACCTAATAAATGAAGAAAAACAAATGTGTGTAATTACAAGTGTATATATTTACTTATCACATTTTAGGTGAAGTGTTCAGGTTGCCGTCTATCTTGTGATAGACATTCATCTCCCCTACCGACCACACTCAAAGGTGTTACTTCTGCAGGACCCTGTATATTAATTTCTGGAAATCACAGCTTTGAAATATGTGGCCTGTGGTACTATACAAGTAACTTTTAACTTTTAAAAAGAATATCAGCATAAACAGTACTTGGCATCTGTTCTAGTTATCTTCAGCTCCATAATGAATCATTCCCAAAACTTAACTTTCTTGAAACAACGACAACGGATCATTTGATCACGTCTCGGTTTCAGGGTTCAATGTCTGAGACAGGATGTGCTGGGCAGTCTGGCTCAGATTTTGTCACGCAGCTGCAGTCAGATGACGTCGGTGGCAGCTGGGTTGTCCGGGCACCTCCGCTTTGTTCTGATTCCGGGCGTCTTCACGCGATCTCCCTGCAAAGGAGTTAGGACTTCCTCGCAGCATGGTGGTCTCAGGGCAGGTAGACAGGCACCTTGCATGGCGGCTGATGTTTCCACGAATGAGGGTGCCAGCAATCAAAACAAAAGCCGCACCACTTTTTATGCCCATACTTGGATGTTACTTAGAGTCGCTTCTCTCACACCTGATTAGTCAATAGTCACAAGCCCATCAAGACTCAGAGGAGGGTCACAGAAAGGATGAATAATTTGTGGGTCCCAGTGAATAATGGAAATGAAGGGTCCCTTTTCGAAACATGTTAAGAATTTCAAGTCGAGGACAACAGAGTATTAAATCAAGTTGTCTTCTAAATGCAGGGCCTGGTGTGATGACACAGGTCGCACCCTATGGCACCATCTCTGGGGGCAGGGACACCAGCCCCATCTCTTGATGGGAGAAGTGCCAAGGCCATATTGTGGGATGGGAGCTAATGATGAGGCCATCCTTGGGAAAATCAAATCTGCCACAGGCTCTATGGCTCACCTTCAATGAATTAGGTGGCTCACATTTTTTACTACCCGGAACTAGAGTTAGCCATTTAGTCCAGAGGAGGAAATGCTGGCTCTCCAGAAGCCAGGCCGCCATAACAGTAACAGGCACGTATTTCAAAACTCTTTGTGGAGAGACACTGGTTGTCTCTAATTAGAGGATAGCACGACTACCTACCTGTTTTATATCTGTTATGGACTGAATTATGTCCCCTTCGAAATGCATAGGTTGAAGCGCTAACCCTCCAGTGTGACCGTGTTTGGTGACAGGGCCTTTATCAACATAATTAAAGTTACGAAGTCATGGGAGTGGGAACCTCGTCCGATAGGACTGGTGTTCTTGTAAGAACAAGACATACAAAGAGTGCTCACATGTAGGAGAAGGCCATGTGAGGACACGGGGAGGAAGCAGCCATCAGTGGGCCACAGACAGAGGCCTCAGGAAAAACCAAACCTACTGACACCTTGATCTTGGACTTGTAGCCTCCCAAACCGTGAGAAACTAAATTCCCGTTGTTTAAGTCGCCCATCTGTGCCATTTTGTTATAGCATTCCTAGTAGACTAATGCACTATCTAAGACTCATATGTATTTACTTGTCCTTTTCAATATTTTTTTATTAGTCATCCTTAATCCATTGGCTATCTAGGTTCTCTGTCAACTTTCAAGGAAAGCCAGATCTAATGGGGAATGCCATGTTTTAATTACTGTCCCTTCTTTCATAACATTCTGATGAACAAAGGCTTTATTATTTATTTTTCCTAGACTGTTGCTTATGTCCAGTAAAGGTTCAAGTCTACTGTAATAACTTTAGTTCGTTCATGGATCTGCATGTAAAGTAACATTGCTTTTAACCCTGGAGTCAATGAATTGCATACATGGCTGTGAACAATTCATCTCATCTTTTCTGTGTTCACCATTCCTGCCCTCAAGAGCTGCAGTCTGTTTCACCTCTACTTGAATCTGGGCTGGCCCTGTGATTTGCTTTGACCAATAGAATGCCGTGGAAGTGATGCTGGTGAGTCCTAACCTGGTCCTTTATCGGTGTTGCAGCTTCCATTTTTACCCTCCTGCGAGGCAGCGGGCATGTAACAAAATCTCCTATCCTGCATGACAGCCCCCTTGAGGGAGAACAGGCTCAGGGGGCGAGCTGTAGGCACGAGGGTGCTGAGTGCCTGAAGGAGTTCCAGAAGGAGGGAGAGGCGTGCAGCTAGGAGTGGGGAGGCGCCGAAGGCAAGCTGCACCTGCTGGCTGTGTGGCCTAGATGGAACCAGGGAACGGAGCACAGGGGTTTCATGACGGTGGCTTTCATTGGCCTTGGCAGCTTGCTGACCTGATCTGGGTTTGACACTTACCAAGGCTGGAGCTGCCAGTGTTGGCTGGTGCAGGAACTGACAGGAAGTTGTCCGTAACTGCCCGTGATGGTTGCTGGCCCTCGGCTCTCCGGCCCAGCACCCTTTCCCTAGACATTGGCTCCCAAACTCATACTGTCTTGCCAAAGCTCTATAGTGATAACCACCTCAAACACCGTTGTGGGCTGCCTTGTGTGTCCCCCAGATTCCTGTGTTGAAGTCCTAACCCCTAGTACCTCAGAAGGTGACCTTAACTGGAGGGCCATTGTAGGTGTAATTAGTTTAATGATGTCATACTAGTATAAAGTGGACCCCTAATCCAATATAACTGGTATCCTTATAATAAGGGTAAATTTGGACACGGACACACAGGGATAACACAGTGTGGACATGAAGATGGAGATCAGAGTCATGCAGAAGCCAGGGGCTGTCAAAGCTTGCTAGCAAATCACCAGGAGCTGGGAGGTGGGGTGAAGCAGACCCTCCCTCACAGTCCCCAGAGGAGCCCACACCTTGGTTCCAGATGTCTAGTCTCCAGAACCCAGGCAATACATTTCTCTTGTTGCAGCCACACAGCTTGGGATACTTTGTTACACAGCAGACCTAGCAAACTAATACAAATGTTGGTGCCCCTTCTCTACAACCCCTCTTTCCTCTCAGCTCTCACTTCCAGGTGGATGAACACAGG